>WBZZ01002487.1:7500-12500 GCA_019918135.1 Paulinella micropora | reverse complement strand
TTACTAACTTACTTACTACTTACTTACTACTACTTACTACTTACTTACTTACTTACTACTTACTTACTACTTACTTAACTACTTTACTTACTACTTTACTTACTACTTACTTACTACTTACTTACTACTTACTTACTACTTACTTACTACTTACTTACTACTTACTTACTACTTTACTTACTACTTACTTACTACTTACTTACTACTTACTTACTACTTACTTACTACTTACTTACTACTTACTTACACTTACTTACTACTTACTTACTACTTACTTACTACTTACTTACTACTTACTTACTACTTACTTACTACTTACTACTTACTACTACTTACTACTTACTTACTACTACTTACTACTAACTTACTACTAACTACTAACTTACTACTAACTTACTACTAACTTACTACTAACTTACTACTAACTTACTACTAACTTACTACTAACTTACAACTTACTTACTAACTTACTACTAACTTACTACTAACTTACTACTAACTTACTACTAACTTACTACTAACTTACTACTAACTTACTACTAACTTACTACTAACTTACTACTAACTTACTACTAACTTACTACTAACTTACTACTAACTTACTACTAACTTACTACTAACTTACTACTAACTTACTAACTAAACTTACTACTAACTTACTACTAACTTACTACTAACTTACTTACTTATATTACTTACTCTACTAACTTACTACTAACTTACTACTAACTTACTACTAACTTACTACTAACTTACTACTAACTTACTACTAACTTACTACTAACTTACTACTAACTTACTACTAACTTACTACTAACTTACTACTAACTTACTACTACTTACTACTAACTTACTACTAACTTACTACTAACTACTAACTTAACTAACTTACTACTAACTTACTACTAACTTACTACTAACTTACTACTAACTTACTACTAACTTACTACTAACTTACTACTAACTTACTACTAACTTACTACTAACTTACTACTAACTTACTACTAACTTACTACTAACTTACTACTAACTTACTACTAACTTACTACTAACTTACTACTAACTTACTACTAACTTACTACTAACTTACTACTAACTTACTACTAACTTACTACTAACTTACTACTAACTTACTACTAACTTACTACTAACTTACTACTAACTTACTACTAACTTACTACTAACTTACTACTAACTTACTACTAACTTACTACTAACTTACTACTAACTTACTACTAACTTACTACTAACTTACTACTAACTTACTACTAACTTACTACTAACTTACTACTAACTTACTACTAACTTACTACTAACTTACTAAACTTACTACTAACTTACTACTAACTTACTACTAACTTACTACTAACTTACTACTAACTTACTACTAACTTACTACTAACTTACTACTAACTTACTACTAACTTACTACTAACTTACTACTAACTTACTACTAACTTACTACTAACTTACTACTAACTTACTACTAACTTACTACTAACTTACTACTAACTTACTACTAACTTACTACTAACTTACTACTAACTTACTACTAACTTACTACTAACTTACTACTAACTTACTACTAACTTACTACTAACTACTACTAACTTACTACTAACTTACTACTAACTTACTACTAACTTACTACTAACTTACTACTAACTTACTACTAACTTACTACTAACTTACTACTAACTTACTACTAACTTACTACTAACTTACTACTAACTTACTACTAACTTACTACTAACTTACTATTAACTTACTACTAACTTACTACTAACTTACTACTAACTTACTACTAACTTACTACTAACTTACTACTAACTTACTACTAACTTACTACTAACTTACTACTAACTTACTACTAACTTACTACTAACTTACTACTAACTTACTACTAACTTACTACTAACTTACTACTAACTTACTACTAACTTACTACTAACTTACTACTAACTTACTACTAACTTACTACTAACTTACTACTAACTTACTACTTACTACTAACTTACTACTAACTTACTACTAACTTACTACTAACTTACTACTACCTTACTACTACCTTACTACTACCTTACTACTAACTTACTACTAACTTACTACTAACTTACTACTAACTTACTACTAACTTACTACTAACTTACTACTAACTTACTACTAACTTACTACTACTTACTACTAACTTACTACTAACTTACTACTAACTTACTACTAACTTACTACTAACTTACTACTAACTTACTACTAACTTACTACTAACTTACTACTAACTTACTACTAACTTACTACTAACTTACTACTAACTTACTACTAACTTACTACTAACTTACTACTAACTTACTACTAACTTACTACTAACTTACTACTAACTTACTACTAACTTACTACTAACTTACTACTAACTTACTACTAACTTACTACTAACTTACTACTAACTTACTACTAACTTACTACTAACTTACTACTAACTTACTACTAACTTACTACTAACTTACTACTAACTTACTACTAACTTACTACTAACTTACTACTAACTTATACTAACTTACTACTAACTTACTACTTACTATACTACCTTACTACTACCTTACTACTACCTTACTACTAACTTACTACTAACTTACTACTAACTTACTACTAACTTACTACTAACTTACTACTAACTTACTACTAACTTACTACTAACTTACTACTAACTTACTACTAACTTACTACTAACTTACTACTAACTTACTACTAACTTACTACTAACTTACTACTAACTTACTACTAACTTACTACTAACTTACTACTAACTTACTACTAACTTACTACTAACTTACTACTAACTACTACTAACTTACTACTAACTTACTACTAACTTACTACTAACTTACTACTAACTTACTACTAACTTACTACTAACTTACTACTAACTTACTACTAACTTACTACTAACTTACTACTAACTTACTACTAACTTACTACTAACTTACTACTAACTTACTACTAACTTACTACTAACTTACTACTAACTTACTACTAACTTACTACTAACTTACTACTAACTTACTACTAACTTACTACTAACTTACTACTAACTTACTACTAACTTACTACTAACTTACTACTAACTTACTACTAACTTACTACTAACTTACTACTAACTTACTACTAACTTACTACTAACTTACTACTAACTTACTACTAACTTACTACTAACTAACTTACTACTAACTTACTACTAACTTACTACTAACTTACTACTAACTTACTACTAACTTACTACTAACTTACTACTAACTTACTACTAACTTACTACTAACTTACTACTAACTTACTACTAACTTACTAACTTACTAACTTACTACTAACTTACTACTAACTTACTACTAACTTACTACTAACTTACTACTAACTTACTACTAACTTACTACTAACTTACTACTAACTTACTATAACTTACTACTAACTTACTACTAACTTACTACTAACTTACTACTAACTTACTACTAACTTACTACTAACTTACTACTAACTTACTACTAACTTACTACTAATTACTACTAACTTACTACTAACTTACTACTAACTTACTACTAACTTACTACTAACTTACTACTAACTTACTACTACTTACTACTAACTTACTAACTTACTACTAACTTACTACTAACTTACTACTAACTTACTACTAACTTACTACTAACTTACTACTAACTTACTACTAACTTACTACTAACTTACTACTAACTTACTACTAACTTACTACTAACTTACTACTAACTTACTACTAACTTACTACTAACTTACTAATACTAACTTACTACTAACTTACTACTAACTTACTACTAACTTACTACTAACTTACTACTAACTTACTACTAACTTACTACTAACTTACTACTAACTTACTACTAACTTACTACTAACTTACTACTAACTTACTAACTAACTTACTTACTAACTTACTTACTAACTAACTTACTAACTTACTTACTAACTTACTACTAACTTACTACTAACTTACTACTAACTTACTACTAACTTACTACTAACTTACTACTAACTTACTACTAACTTACTACTAACTTACTACTAACTTACTACTAACTTACTACTAACTTACTACTAACTTACTACTAACTTACTACTAACTTACTACTAACTTACTACTAACTTACTACTAACTTACTACTAACTTACTACTAACTTACTACTAACTTACTACTAACTTACTACTAACTTACTACTAACTTACTACTAACTTACTACTAACTTACTACTAACTTACTACTAACTTACTACTAACTTACTACTAACTTACTACTAACTACTAACTTACTACTAACTTACTACTAACTTACTACTAAACTACTAACTTACTACTAACTTACTAACTAACTTACTAACTTACTTACTAACTTACTAATACTACTAACTTACTACTAACTTACTACTAACTTACTACTAACTTACTACTAACTTACTACTAACTTACTACTAACTTACTACTAACTTACTACTAACTTACTACTAACTTACTACTAACTTACTACTAACTTACTACTAACTTACTACTAACTTACTACTAACTTACTACTAACTTACTACTAACTTACTACTAACTTACTACTAACTACTACTAACTTACTACTAACTTACTACTAACTTACTACTAACTTACTACTAACTTACTACTAACTTACTACTAACTTACTACTAACTTACTACTAACTTACTACTAACTTACTACTAACTTACTACTAACTTACTACTAACTTACTACTAACTTACTACTAACTTACTACTAACTTACTACTAACTTACTACTAACTTACTACTATTACTACTAACTTACTACTAACTTACTACTAACTTACTACTAACTTACTACTAACTTACTACTAACTTACTACTAACTTACTACTAACTTACTACTAACTTACTACTAACTTACTACTAACTTACTACTAACTTACTACTAACTTACTACTAACTTATACTACTTACTA
>WBZZ01002486.1:10000-35000 GCA_019918135.1 Paulinella micropora | reverse complement strand
CAGAAGAAAAAGAAAAAGAAAAAAACCCAGAAGAACAACAGCAACAACAACAACAACAAGAGTAATAACAATAATAATAATACTAAAAATAATACTAATAATAATAATAACAGTAATAATAGCAAGAGCGAGAAAGAACAAGTACTGGAGGACGTGATCGCGCGCATGGCAGCTAGCGCTTTTACCGGTAACACCACACCCCCACGCGGCACCGGTCTCCCCCACCCCACCCCGCAAAACTCACCAAGTTTTTTTGAGTTTGCATTAGCGTCGATGGCGCTGAGACGTTGATTTTGACTACATGGATTAGGTTCTTGTATCGCTTCCTTTTCCTTTCTTTTCTTTGCCAGATGCTTGTAATTGTTTGGCATTGCTTTTATTTTGTTGTTTTTGTGTGGGGGGTGCACTTGTAGGTTTGCGGGTGCATATGCGCTACTACTAGCGAGATAACCAACGTTTAAAGATATTTTTGAATGCAAGGATAAGTTTCTAACTTACTGAACTTAGTAATCTTAAATAATAATATTATTACACCTAGATTTGTGTTATTAATTGAGAATTCAACTAATCTCTTTACTTGCATAGTCAAAAACCACCCCCCCCCCCTCCCCCTTCCACTACCCACGTGAATCCCCTATCACAGCGGCGGCAGGGATTTTTTGAAGTAAAAGCAGCTCATAATGTAGGAAAATACTAAAAACAAATAAAACAAAGCAAAAAAACCAAGCTGTGCATTTTTGTCGCTTGTTTCCAGCATAGTCTTGTCGTCGCCGGCATGAAAAAAGTGGAAAAATTAGGTGTCAGACCGGTTTCTGTCCACCTCCGGAGGTGAAGTCTAAGTGGTTGACTATTAATAAAAACATGTTTTAATATCATTTTATTATGTTCTGCAACTAAATACTGAATTTCCCTTCATTTGCACAAGTTTTCTGAAAGTTGCTAAAAATCTTGGAAAATTTTCGGAAAAAGTGATACCCCCATCTTTGCCGAATGGTTAGTTCTGAGTGTCTGTGTAGTAGGCAGTGATACTGCAGTCGTCAAAGAAGCTGAGAGGTAGGTCCACGACGCATTCGTAAGATCGCTCCCGAACTGTGTGTATTTCCGTCTCTTCACTTCCTTTGTCGTAGTAGTGATCCATGGTGAGGATTTTGAACCAGATCTGGTCATTACACGGAAGACGGTGGAAGTAGTGTTGCAGAGCGAAGCAGCGTTCGCGGGTTGGAAGTCGGAAAACGCGGCGCGTGTATGGTCTTTCTTCAACTTGTGGGTCGCATTGCATACGTTTAGGATCGGGGTCCTCATGCTGCACCATGGGAATAAAAGTTGTCCTTCAAGGATGGCTGCCAGAGGGGAGGCGTTGGGGTTCGCTCCCACAAGTAAGCCGAGGTATGAAGATCTATATCCCCATGGACGCAGGACGGAATGATAAGCTATTCCCGCTCGAAAGTAGCCAATGTCGCCGGTGGGTTCGATGTCAGTGCCAACTAGAGAGGAAGCGACAAGTTGGGAGGTGTTTCTACCATTCTGTGGGCTAAAATGGAAGATGGTAGCCGACACGTTGTTCTGGTGGAGTCTTGACATCATGGTAGCACCTTGTTGGATGTTGAGGATTCTATCCAAATCGGACTTTGAAAGTCTGCCTGAGCAGCGACGAGTCATCTTAGTGGCCGTTGGATCACCAGCGCGGAACACACACATGGCTTTAGTGTTGATAACCCCGAGGGGTTCGTCACCGTCTGAGACGAGAGCAAGGCCATGGGTGAAGTTCCAAAAGGTTCGGGGATCCAGTTCATGTGCAGAATTGCGCGGGGGCTAATAGTACTGCATTAATAGAGTGGGGTCGCGCAGCAGTACTTCCTCGGCTACCCGCGCTGCCTGGACACGCCGTGCCCGTTCCGCGCCACGCGGGTCGACCCGGCGACCGGCCTCGTGACTGAGTACCGGGACACGAGCGGCGCCGCCGCCTCCCCGGCGGCGGCGGCCAACGCGACGCACCCGTTCGGCACGGCGTACAGCGACGCGCCGGGGCTGACGCCGTACGTCATCGACGTGCCCACGCGCCTGCTGACGGTGTCGCGGGCCTTCCGCGCCCGCGCCGGCACGCCGCTGTACCTGTTCCAGCCCGTGCCGGCCGGGGCCGAGGGCGCGGGGGGCGGCACGGGCCGCGCCGCCCAGTGGCTGGCGCTGGGCGACGACTGGTTCGCGGCCCTCACGCTGCCGCAGCGCGCCGAGTACCTCTGCCAGTGGGGGGCGCTGGTGCGCCTGCCGCTGCGGCGCGACGGGGCGGCCCGACTGCTGGACTCGCGCCGCAACCCGTTCGCGCAGGGCAAGTTCGACCCGCGCGAGGCCGTCGTGTCCGCCTGCCACTTCGCCGCCGAGCTCGCCGTCCCCCCGCCCAAGAGCGCCGCCGAGCTGCTGGAGGCGCTGCGGGCCACGCAGGCCCTGCCGCCCGAGGCGCTGGCGGCCCGGCAGTGGCGCGAGTCGCTGGTCCCACCGGCCACGCGCGGGCTCGACCTGCGGCAGCTGGACCGGCGCTGCCGCCGCACGGCCACGGCGCAGGCGGGCGGCTGGTGCCTGATCCTGCAGCACTACTTCTTGCACTGGTCGGCCGAGACCGACTCGGCGCGCCTGTACCCGCGCGAGTGGGAGCTGGAGTTGACGGTGCGCCGCCGCGTGCGGTGGGAGCGGGCGGCTGCCAACGCCACGGCAGAAGACGCGCCGCCGCGCGAGCGGGACCCGCACTACGTCTGCCCCGACACCTTCGACCTGGTGGCCCGGCCCGGGGGCTCTCAGTCGCTGGCCCGGCTCGCGTACGAGCGGGAGCCCCCGGCCGCGCGAGCATGCGCCCTGTCGGTCCGGGTCGAGGGCTGCGCGCCGGCCGCCGTGCCGCTGGCCGACGTGGCGCCGTACCAGACGTACTAGGTGGACATGCCGGGGCTGGAGCCGGGGGACCTGGCGCTCCTCTTCAACCTGAGCCGCGACGAGTGCTTCTACGTGCTGCCGCCGCTGCCCGCCGCGCCGGACGCGTGGCCCGACACCGCGCGCACGGGCTCGCTGTTCTTGTTCAGCTTCCGCGGCCCGCGGCAGTGGCGGGGGTGCCTGCTGCTGGGCCTCACGGTGGGGCTGACGGCGTCGGCCGTGGCGTGGGTCGTGATCTGGGCGGTGGACCTGGGCGGACACCCGCGGCCGGACGACGGCGAGGACCGCCAGTCACTGCTCTGCCACCGCGGCGCCCGGGCCGGCGCCGCGCAGCACCGGCGCTCGCCGCGGCAGTGCTGCCCGTGCTACGACGACCAGTACGTCTGGTACGGCGCCAGACGTACTACGCGGGCTGCCTGTGGCTCGCGTGCCCGGACTACGAGGTGCTGTGCGCCGGCGGGCTGGCGCTGGCCCCGGGCGCCGTCCCCCTGTCGCTGCAGCAGGCGCGCGACAACGCCCGGACGATCGGGTCGAGCAGCAGTCCGAGCTGTCGGACCTGTACCGCCTGCTGGGCGACTCGCTGTCGCGGCTCTCGACCTTCCCCACCGGGCCCGGCACGGCGGGGCTCATCGACCCCGCGGAGCTCGACGCGGCCGCACGCGACTCGCTGCATGCCTACAGCCTGGCGGACGTGTCGGTCCAGCGGGCGCTGACGTACTTCTCCGGCGTGCAACTGGCCGCCAACCGCTCGGCGCAGCAGATCGTCGACCAGGCGGACGACTGGGGCGACGAGTACGCCGTGTTGATTGCCCAGGCCGCCAACCGGTCCGCCGAACTCATCCGGCGCCAGAGCGCCCTGCGCCTGCTGCAGGCCGAGCTCGGCGACCTGTACGACGAGGGCCTGGAGCTGGTCCAGAAGCTGCCGCAGCTGCGCGCCGCGCTACGCGCCGCGCTACGCGCGGGCATGGACAACACGACGCGGGCCATGTACGACGAGCTGCAGCGGCTGCAGCACCTGCTGGACCTGTACTACTCGCTGCCGCCGGGGCTGGAGCCGGGGGACCTGGCGCTCCTCTTCAACCTGAGCCGCGACGAGTGCTTCTACGTGCTGCCGCCGCTGCCCGCCGCGCCGGACGCGTGGCCCGACACCGCGCGCACGGGCTCGCTGTTCTTGTTCGGCTTCCGCGGCCCGCGGCAGTGGCGGGGGTGCCTGCTGCTGGGCCTCACGGTGGGGCTGACGGCGTCGGCCGTGGCGTGGGTCGTGATCTGGGCGGTGGACCTGGGCGGACACCCGCGGCCGGACGACGGCGAGGACCGCCAGTCACTGCTCTGCCACCGCGGCGCCCGGGCCGGCGCCGCGCAGCACCGGCGCTCGCCGCGGCAGTGCTGCCCGTGCTACGACGACCAGCGCCAGCGGCGGTGGTGGGCGGCTGACCTCGGCACGCACGGGTTGCTCGTACTCGTGTGCTGGCTGGCCCTGGCCGGGTCGTACGCGGTCCGCGCCCAGCGCGACGCCGCGGCCTGGCAGGGCCGCTAGGCGCTGCGCGGGAGGAGGTAGGGGGAGGGGCGGGGGAAGAAGAAAGCGGGCCGAGGGCTGGTGGAAGGGAGGGGGGGGGGGGCGGCTTTTCCTGGAGGGGGGGAGGAAAGCACTCCTGCCTAAAAGAGTCGGCAATGTCGCGCAGTGGAGGGGGAGGCAAGCGCTGCAAAACCTGTGGCGGCCCCAGTATCTATATAAGGCATTGGGCCTGGCTACAGCCTGATTGAAGGGAGCTCGTCCGCCTGCAGCACCCCGAGGAAGCTGGGCTATCGGCTGACCTCTCGGCGGAGCCACTGGCACACATAGGTGAGATACAGCAGGCGTTTGCCTCTCGTCCGCTCCTTCACCTAGAGAGTAGCGAACAGAGCTTTGATGGTATCCGTTCTCGCATACCATCAACGAATCTGCAGGTACTGCAGGTAGGAAGGGCAGTCTTACAATCAGCGGTCCTCAGCCCGCTCCCAGCGGTAGGTACGGTCGTCGCCGACTGCCTCCAGGTACAACATCATTTCTCCGCATTGGGGCTCGCGCTGGAGGCGGGGGGCTCGGTGACACAGGCGGCAGGCGAGCCCAAGTGGCTCGTCCTGGACGTCCGGCGGGAGGATGTCGCGCCAGCCAGCGGGGCGGACGAGAACGGGCGCAAGGCCTTTATCCAGCGCTACCTTGAAAGGCTCAGCCAGGGCATGGTTCCTCTGATTTACAGTGGTTTCGACCTCACCGACCTAAAGCTGTGTACGACAGAGGCGCCGCCGGAGGCGCCGCCGGGGACCACGCCGGTGGCTGAGCTGAGGCTGGCCCGGGTGGACCCGAGCTGCTGCCTCGGGGTGCTCGGCTCCACGGAGCCGGGGCCCCTGTGGCTGGCCACCGCGTTCGGCGTCCTGGCCAGTGTCCTCTGCTCTAAGCATGAAGACCGAAACCACTGGCTAGCGACGGTCCTAGGGGTTATGGATGCGCAAGACCTAGGCGGCGGGGTTTTGGATACTTACCTAGGCATGTGGGCTAGCGAAGCCAAGCGACAAGGAGCCAACGGCAACCGCTGGCCGTGCGCTACGACCCTGCGGCTCTTGGAAGCATATACGTCGCCGCGTTCCGTTAGCCCCGGCTCTTTGCCGAGCGAGGGGAAGCTAGCAGGCAAGTTTCGGGAGCGGGCCGGGGACTGGGGACGGTGGTGCGGGGTGGCAGAATCACTTTTCTTTACTAGACAAGACAATAATCTGGCCGTCAATCTTCTGCCCTGGGGCAGCCCCGCCATAGCTGCGGCAACGGAGGCGGCGGCCCGCTGCATGCCCGAGCTGCTGCTCCGCGTGGCTGCCCGGGCGGCCGCTCCGCGGGCCGGGGGGGCTGTCGCGGTGCACACACTCAGCCAGAGCGGGACGCCAGCGGGGGTGGGCTCACGCAGGGGGGCGTTTTCTTCTCCCAGGGCGCGGGGCCCGGTTGGCATAGCACCTGCGGACACCGCGACCAGCGCTGGCAGAGACGGACTCCCTCCCCCTTCCGGCGTCTTCCGACCGGTGCCCCAGCGGGCAGGTGCCCCCACGGCGTCGTCTACGGCGCCGTACCCCACGCAGTCCGCCGCGCCCCAGCCCTTGTCCGGACCGGGCGGGCTGCAGCTAGGTGCGTTCGGCTTCGGCGGGGCCTCCCAGCCCGTCCGTAGCGCGGCCGCTGGGTACGGCAACCACGGTGGCGGCGCTCGGACAGCCGTCCCCAGGATTCAGCGGCTACAGCCGGGGGTCTCTTTCGCCAATGCCACCCAGGCCAGCATCATCACGTATGCCGACCCCTTGGCTAATGCCGGACCGGCCCCGCCGGCTCCATCGTCGTCCGCGGGCCCTGCCACGGACAGTACGGAAGCAGAGAAACGACGCCAACGAAAAAACGAACGTGGCAAGGAAACAAGGAGACTTACGGCAGGGAGCATCGAATGGCTGGGAAAAGCAATTTTCAATAAGAACGCAAATCAAAAATTGCCAGACAGATGGTGTATAATGCGCGAGGTCTTACGAAGGATAACAAGCCACGATCGCAGCTTTGTTCTCCCGGGGCCGCTACCACCGAACACCCTCGGTAAGAGTCAAAGGCAAAAGCTCAGAAAGGGTAAAGAAAGAGAATTAACCAATTCAATGGCAGAAGTACTGCAGAAAGCAAAGATTACTTTATCGACAGAAGGCATGTACAAGGACGCCGAGGGCGCCCTGAGGTACGATGAAAAAGCAGTCTGGAACGGAGCGGTGGAGAAGTTCAAAGAGCTGTTTCCGCACGTGCAGCCCCCTGCCGTCGCGCAGGAGGAGAAGAAACGATAGCCCCACTCTTGGCCACTCTTGCCCGGCCCCGGGGGAGAAGGAAACCCTGGTGTCTGTGCCGGCAAAACAGCGTCCTCGTTAATAAAAAAACCATGAACCAATCAAGCGCTGCTGTTCTCGCCCCCCCCCCCCCCCCCCCCTCCTGACATACCCCGCCCCCCTTCCGTGCTACGCCACCTCTGCCGCGGGCCACGAGAAAGATGGTTTCTGGAGAAGAGGGAGAAAGAAGAGCGCTCTCTCCCTACTGGCGAGCCTTGGGCACGCCAGGTAGGACAGCCGTCCTAAAAGCCGGGGACCAACCTCTCTCTGGGTGCAGTCCCAGAGCAAATATCTCTCCCAGCTGGCCGGGTAGTTTGAATCACCGCAGGTGTCTGTGATGACCCAGCCGCGAGTTCCCAGCGTCGGCAGGCTCACGCACTGGCTGCCCGCGCGGATCTCGTAGTACCAGGAGTTGGCACTCTCTAGGAAGCTGGGTCTAATGGCAAAGACGTCGGTGGCGGCGCGCCAGGGCACCGTGCCGTCAGCCTCCTCGGTGACTAGCCCGCCCTCGGTGGTAGCCCACACCTTGTGCTGCCCCGCGTTCGATAGGATGTGGTACTTGTCGTTACCCAGTGGTACAAAAGTAAAAAAGGCCGCGTTGTAGGTAGTCGGTACTACCATACCTCCTGTCAGTGTCCAGAAGTGCCGGACAAAACCGTCCGGCCAGTAGTAGCGCTCGTCCCGGAGCGGCAGGGACGACAGCCCCTGATACCACCCGTCCTGGGTTGGCACGCAACCAGCGTTGTCCAGGTCGCACGGCGGCGTTAGGCCCCCGGCGCAGTCGTCCGGCCCCTCGCAGCTGTCGGTAGATTCGTGGTACGGGAAACCCCGCGGGCCTGGGCAGCAGGGCGGGAGAGTGCCGTGGTAGCCCCCCCAGGGATACGCACCCGGGGGGTAAGCCGCCCAGACGCTGCTACACATCGCCTGGCAGGTTTGTGCCTGCCCCTGCAGGCACTCGTCACCGTCTGTGTAGTGTGCGGCCCCTTGGGCACGTGGCAGGCAAGAAGGGGGTGCGGGGGGCCCACGGAACGCGGGCGTGGTCTCCTTCCCTCCTTCCCTCCCTACCTCCCCGCTCGCGCCCGTTCCCTCTGGCGGGCACGCGGAATGCCCCCCCCCCCCCCCCCCCCCCCCGGAGGCCCGCGCCCGCCGGCGAGCGCCGGCACAGGCAGGCGCCAGGAGGGGGGGAACGCGCCCCCCCCCCCCCCCCCCGAGGCACGCGCCCCCGCGGCGCGGGCGGGCGGCGCGCCGTGGGGCCGACTCGGCGACACAATTCGGCTTGTCGTGTGTCCTTAACTCGCATGGGACGCCGCCGCCGAGCCTCGAGGCTGGCCCAGCAACAGCAGCAGCAGCAGCAGCAGCAGCAGCAGCGCTTGGCCCCGCCAGTCCCAGTACCCGACGACCTACTCTCTTCTCCTTCCCCGCTGTCCGCCCCTGTGCTGCCCGCCCCTGCTCCCGACTCACTGGCCGCGCCGCCTGCTGGCTGCCCGCCGTCGGCGAAGTGCACGCCGAGCTCGTGGTGGCCCTGCTTCCCGGAGTGGACGTGTCGGCGTCGCTGCACACGACGGAGCTCGCCCGCGCCCCGGCCGCGGAGAAGCGGCCGACGCTGGAGCAGGCGCTGGACGCCCTCGTGCCATCCTGTGTGCTCAAACTGCTGGCCTTGGCCGTGCGCCCGGCCCGGGGTCCACCTGGCAGTGCGGCTGGCAGGACTACCAGGGCGGGCCGCTGCTGTTGCGCGGCCGTTTGTCGGACAGGCCGCCGCTAGGCCGCGAGCTGCCCGGCGGCGCACAACTGGCCCGTAGGCTGAAGCAGCGCCTGGGCCTGCTGCTGCTCCGTTTCGAGGAGGCCCTAACTTTGCTGTTGGCCCAGCACCTGAGCGTGCCAGAGGTGTGCGCGCGCCTGCTCGAGGCAGACCCAGAGCTGGCCCGGGCCACGGACCTGTCGTATGCCATCTCGGCCGGCGCCGCGGCCACGCGCCGGCCGGCTAGGTTCCAGCCGGGCTGGGACTTCCGGCGCGCGAGACCAGGGGACACTCCGGCCCCTGCCTCCTCGGCGGGGCCAGGCAGACTAGTCTAAGGCCTCCAGCCAAGCCGGGGCAGGAGGGGGGAGGGCGCCTCCCCCCCTTAGCCGGAGTAGATGAACAGCTGCGTTCGCCATGATTCCTGTGTACAGTTTCAGTCTTTAAAATACCCGTAGGCCAGCCAAGAGAAAAACCGGAGGCGTCGGCGCCGGCCGGCTAGGGAGGAAGATTGCTGGGTCCGGGCCGGGGCCCGCCGGCCCCACGGGGGCCTGCCATCCGGGTGGCGCCGGCCCGGGCCGGCGGTCGCCGGCCGTGGGGCTTCAGCGGGGGAGTCAGCTCCCTTCCTCCTCCTCCTCTCCCCCGCTGCCCGTATCCCCGCTGCCCATGTCCCCGCTGCCCGGGTCCCCGCTGCCCGTGTCCCCGCTGCCCGGGTCCCCTCTGCCGGGGTCGCCGCGGCCGGGGTCCCCGGCCGGCCGTCGTGGGGGGTCACTCTGCCGGGGTCGCCGCGGCCGGGGTCCCCGGCCGGCAGTCGTCACCGGTCCGTCAGGAACGCCAGCAGCAGCCCGAGCTGCGACGGGTCTAGCGACGCGCACACGGCCGCCACGTGGTGCAGGTCTCGTTCGGTCTGGGCCGCGCCGCCGGGGGGAGTGAAGCGCACCGCGCCGGGCGACGGGCCGGGCGACGGGCCGGGCGCCCGGCCCGCCCGCCACTCGCGATAGTCGCGGACCTGGTCGTACCAGAGCTCGCGGTACTGTTCGTCGGCGGCGGCGGGCCCGGCGCCGCGCAGCGCGCTGGACTCGTCGCGCACCCAGCCCCACGGCAGCGCGAGGCCCACCGGCACGGCGGCCAGCACGAGCACGAGCACGGCGGACGGGGGGGGGGCAGGTCCAGCAGGCGGTCGGTCCCCACGAACCACGGCCACGGCGACAGGTAGGCCGCCAGCGGCACCAGGGCGCACGTGCTCCAGCACAGGGACCACAGCGCCACGTAGCACTCGGTCACGTGGCGGACGTACCACGGCAGCAGGCCGGCCGGCGGCGGCGCGTCGTCCCCGGAAGCCGCCGGCCCCGGGCGCAGGCAGGAGGCCGACGCGGCCGTGCGCTCGAGCTCCCGGAGGCCCGCGTCCCCCCACGCGTTCTGGTACAGGCGCAGCGCGACCCGGGCCGCCAGCGGCACGCACAGCAGCCACGACAGCAGGCTGCCGGCGCCCAGGGCCAGGAGCAGGCACCCCAGGGCCCGCACCTCCCAGCGCACGAGCAAGGACAGCGGGCCCGTGAGCAGGGCCGGCACGAGGGCGACCGTGCCCAGCACGCAGCAGCAGGCCGACCAGCAGCACAGGCGGTCCAGCTGCTCGCGGTAGCACCGGACCAGCGGTCGCTCCGCGGCCGCGCCCCAGGCCCGTGCCGGCCCCCACCACGCGCCGGTGCCGACCGCCCGGACGGACAGGAGGCAGAGGAACAGGAGGCGCAGCCAGTGCAGTGACAGGTTGCAGCCGAGCGCCAGCCGCCGGAAGTCTCGCTTGACCACGCGCCATTCGCGGCACTCGGCCTCCAACGCCGCGTCGTCCGGGGCGCCGGCCGCCGCCAGCTCGCGCCGCAGCTCGTGCCTGGCCGCGAGCGGGCGCGGCAGCGCCCAGCAGGTCTGGCGCGCGACCAGGCACAGGTGCTTCACGGCCGAGTACACGAGCATCGCCCCGACGAACAGGCGCAGCTGCGCCAGGGACCCCACGTACTGGATCAGCAGGTACACTGACGGGGTGGCCTCGTCCGCTTGCGCCGACCAGTCCTCGTGCACGTCCAGCCAGCACAGCATCTCGTACAACGCCAGGTAGCGGCTGCAGTTAGCGACCAGGGCCAGCAGCAGCAGGGCGGGCGCATTGTACTGGAACATGAAGCTCTCGCAGAAGGTCACGAGGAACAGCAGGTACGTCAGGCCCGGGGCCCCTTCCCGGTACAGCCACGAGTGCACGTAGCGCACGTCGTAGTGCCCGACGCCGCACGCGGCCCGCCACGACGCCGGCAGACGCAGGAACAGGCACAGGAACAGCAGCCCCAGGCCCTGAGCCACACACCACAATACCGCGGCCGCGAGCCACACGACTTCGGCCCCGCCGCACCCCCCGGCGCCGTCCGCGCGAGCAAGATAGCAGTGAACAGGGTCCACGCCCCCAGGGCGGTCCATTGGTACCGACAAAACCGCCGCAGGTGCAGGGGTGCTCGTTGGCACACTTGCTGGTACATGCGCCGCAGCGATATCACTCTGGTTTTAACTAGGCAGCCCGGGTGCGAGCGGCGGCGAGCGGGAATAACCTAGCCCCCCGGGGGAGGGGAGGCCGTCCCTCCCCCGCGTGGGAGAGGAGGAAGAAGAATGGGGTGGTCCGGCCAGCGGCAGCCCTCCCCGTTGGCGGCCCCACGTCCCCGCCGACGGGAGAGGGAGGGCCCCGCGGCACGGACCAGCCGGCGCGCACCCGGCCAGGACCCCCCCCCCCCCCCCCCAGTCCTGGCAGTGCACCCGGCGCAATTCTCTGGGACGGCGCAGTGTCCGCAGGCGTCAGCCACCGGCCCCTGGCTGTGCCGGACGTGGTTGTCACTCCGGTCCGAGGAGGCTCTCGCTACGACGGCACCCGGCTGCACCGGACAGGGCGTTAAAAACTCCGGTGCCCCTAACTCCGGCGGGCTACGGTTTCTGGCTGGCTTTTCTTTTTTAATGAGACAGACTAGCAGAAACTTGGGGGTGCCTAAGACTCAGAGTGCAATCACGTGGCTACCTTCGAACGGGTTGCGTGCGGTGGCTACCCAGCCCTGAAACTGGCCTCCCCACTGGGTCTGCACGAGTTCTTCGCTAAAGGCAAAAGCCAACGGCGCCAGTCGAGGCCCTTCATACTCGAGCACTTGCCAGATCAGCTGCCGGTGGAAGGGCCGCGCGTTCCACTCGAGGTACCGCACCAACGCGGGCGCCCACACGAACGCTGCTTGCTCCGCCACGGGGCGGGGGACCCCCACTTCCAGGTAGCTGCCGTCCGCCTGCCTCACGAGCTCGACGCCCTGGCGCGAGTACTGGCAGCCCTTGACTGCCCGCAGCACCGAGCCGTCGCCCAACGCGTGGCTCAACGCAGCGCCAACTCCTGCGTCGCTGCCGAGGCCCGTGACAGCGCTCACCCCATTCCCGATGAGGACGAGCGTCTGGGGTGACCACCACTGCAGCGGAGCGCGGAAGCGCCTGCTCGGGCAGGACAGCGGCCCTGGTGGTGGCGGGAACTGCCCGGCCGGTCGTGACCTTGCCGCGGCGGTGAAGCCCAGCTTGCCGCGCGGCAGCCGGACCCTGAGTGACCACTCGTGGTGCGCAGACAGGAACGAGGGAGCGTGGGCGGCCAGCAGCTTGTGTGTCAGGACCAGGAGTTCTCGTGCGTCACAGTGCTTGGCCAAGTACCACGCGACTGCCTCGCTGTGTACGTACACGTGAATAGCGCCCCACTCGTCCTCGAGGCCCCCTTCGGCCACGTACAGTCCCCCCGCCTCCCTGCGCAGTCGCTGCCCGGCCGGCGAGAGCCAGCCCGGGAACAGCGTGGGCAGACGGGCCACCTGCGCCGGTGCGAATAACGCGGTCAGGGTGCCTTCGGCAAACAACTCGTCGTCACGCCCGGTAGCAAACACGCTACTCACACGGGCCTGTTCCCACCACACGGGCTCGTCCATGGCGGCGAACAGGCGCTTGAACAACACGAAGCTGTACAGCAGGGAGTCACGGTAGCAGCCCGGGAGGAATTGCACGGCCTGGTGCCAGCTCTGGCTCACGAGCGCGAGCGTCCCCACCACCCGGCAGTTGGCCAGCCGTGGCTCTGGCCGAGCCGGTGCGGCGCAGCAGATCGGTGCAGAGGGCGCGGAACCCAGCGCCGCCGGAACGGCTGGCGGTCGGGGCGGTGGTGGTGGTCGGCGCAGCGTACGGGTGGAAGCGGTGCTGCTGGCGGCGGGGTGTGGTAGGTCTAGGCATAGTTGTACTTGGTGGCTTCGTGCCATCACCTTTTGTGCCAGCGCCACGACAGGGCGCAGCCAGGTGGGAGGGGACACGCGCCCGGCCCCCGGCTGTACTAGACAGGGCGTTAAAAACTCCGGGGCCCCTAACTCCGGCTGCTGGGCTACAGTTTTTGGCTTGCCTTCCTTTTTTAATGAGATAGACTAGCAGAACTTGGTGGTGCCTAAGACTCAGAGTGCAATCACGTGGCTACCTTCGAAAGGGTTGCGTGCGGTGGCTACCCAGTCCTTAAACTTGCCCCCCCCCACTGACTCAGCACGAGTTCTTGGCTAAAGGCAAAGGCCAGCGGCGCCAGCCGAGGGCCTTCATACTCGAGCACGTCCCAGATCAGCTGCTGGTGCCAGGGCCGCGCGTTCCACTCGAGGTACTGCACCAACGCGGGCGCCCACACGAACGCGGCTTGCTCCACCACGGGGCGGGGAGCCCCGCCCACTTCCTGGTAGCTGCCGTCCGCCTGCCTCACGAGCTCGACGCCCTGGCGCGAGTACTGGCAGCCCTTGACGGCCCGCAGCACCGAACCGTCGCCCAACGCGTGCGTCAGCGCCACGCCAACACCTACCTCGCTGCCGAGGCCCGTGACCGCACTCACCACCCCGTGGCCAACAAGGACGAGCTGCTGTGGCGACCACCACTGTAGCGGAGCGTGGAAGCGCCTCCGCGGGACGCGCAGCGGCCTAGGGACCCGCGGCGGCCTAGGGGCCGCGTGCTGGCCGGCCGGCCGCTGCCGGGCCGCGGTGGCGGAGCCCAGCGTGCCGCACGGCCACCGGACCCTGAGCGACCTCCACTCGTGGTGCGCAGACAGGAACGAGGGCGCGTTGGTCGCCAGTAGCTGTTGCGTCAGGAACAGGAGTTCTTCCGCGTCACGGTGCCTGGCCAGGTACCAGGCGACGGCCTCGCTGTGTACGTACACGGTAGTAGTCGCGCCGTCGGCCTCCTCGAAGCGCCCCTCGGCCACGTACAACCGCCGCGTTTCCCGGCGCAGCCGCTGCCCGTCCGGCAAGAGCCAGCCCGGCAACAGCGTGGGCAGACGGGCCACCTGCGCCGGGGCGAATAACGCGGTCACGGCGCCCTCGGCCAGCAGCTCGGCGCCCTCGGCCAGCCGGGGAAGGGGAGTGGGCGCTCGCCGGGCGCGAGCGTGCCCGTGGTCGTGTGCCGCGGCACGCGCCACAGTGAGCAGGCGGGCGCTAGGGGTCGCGCCATGCGTGGCCGCGCGCCGCGGCGTGTCCCACGCGCGCGTGATCACGCGGAAGGGGTCGGGAGGGGGCGCGCCGTCTGGGGGGGGGGGGGGGGCGCGTGACCACGTGCGCGTGGTAGGTGGAAGGGTAAAACGCGCGCGCCGTCTTGGGGGGGGGGGGGGGCGCATAGCGCGTGTGACCGGGCGCGGGGAGGGGGGGGGGGGGGGCGGAGAGCCTCCCCTTCCCTTCCGCCTCCCTCCCCCCTGCCGCGATTCCTCCCCTGCCGCGATCCCCCACGGCGCGGCTCCCGTGGCGCGGGAGTGACAATACTAGGCCAAATCGTTGCGCGTGGGTTCATGGAGCAGCAAGGGCCCGCCAAGCGGTACAAGGCCGCCTCCCCAGCCACACGACCCCGGCACTCGCTGTGCACTGTGCTTTGATTGCCCAGCTACGCAGTGGCAGGCTCATACACTGTGCATTGATTGCCCATCCCCCACGGCGCGCCTACGAGCTTCTCAGCTCCCTGATCACGCGGCTCTGCCATAGCTCCCAAGGGCACAGCTCCCCAGGCCACAGTTCCCCCGGCCCCTAGCTCCGCCAGCTTTGCGATAGCGCACGTCAGTCAACCTCTGAAGGACTGCTCCCGGGGCGGCAGCTCCCCTTTAGAAAGCTGGCTCGAAAAAACGCTGTGGAGGGCGCTCGCGTCTGACTTCAAGGGCTTCGAGGGCATCAACCTCCCAAGCACGGCCCAAGACGCACAGCGTCTCTTTACGCCACCCGGGTCCTGTGGTGGTGGGGCAAACAGAAGCTGGACGATCGCTACGTAGCTCACACGCTGTCACGGGTGCGACCACAAGGCAAACGCGGGCTTGCTTCTTTGGCAGTGAAGCTGGAAGTACACGAGCCGGACGCGATGGGGCCCCAGGACAGGGATAAATGGAAGATTTACGATAAAACTTTGCTCGAGAATGTCCGCACCTTCAGACCAACGCGCCGCTTCCAGGTACGGTCTATACGGGTAGAAGAGGGGGATGGGTATGCGGACGTTGATGACGACTGGGGCGAGGTACTGCAGACATTATTTGAGCAGTACCCCTCTGCTGAAAGTCTTGAGGCCGACGGGAGCCTGTGCGATGAGACAGCAGTGCAAGTATGTGATAGTCTAATTTACGCCTGGCTCTGTGGAACATGACCGAGCTGACGGTATTTTGGAAAAAGCCACTGGCCCCCCCAGGCACCACCGCAGGGGCGCGGACCGTGGAGGTTCCGGTACTGGATGATCTAGAAAGGGTTATACTCTCTCCGGATACCACGTATGCTGACACTGACCAAGAGTTTTGACTGACCTTGGATTGTGAACGCTACGGCGGGCCGAAAAGGGGCAAGGCTCCCATCACGCTTGCTGACAGAAAACTCAAGGTTATTCACGGCGACGACAGCGGGCCACTGCCCAACGTGGTGATTACCCTACGTTCTACGAACGCGCACGGAGACGAGCCTCTGTTTCTTCAGCTGGAGAAGTTTAGGGCCAAGTCTGTCTGCTCCCAAGGCACAGACGGCGACCTCGCCGAAGCAGCACAAGTCCGGAATTTTCGGCGCGTCAGACTCCGCAATTATCAAGGCTCGGCACCTGCGCCTGGATCCTGTGGACTTAGCAGTTGACGACGCAATGAGGCTAGGGTCAAACTTAGACAACTGTGTGGTAGAATGCCGCAGGTAAGAAGGCTGGAGGGGGGGGGGGGAGGAAGGGGGGCAGATCTGCTACGCCACCGGGGGCCGGCCGGAGGCGAAGAAAGAGCTGCGGGGGCTGAGACTGGGACCCGGCAGGCGGTTTTCCAGCGCTCCTCCTCCGTGGCGCCTAGCCAGCGAGCGAGAGAATGGGAGTGCCAGCGTAAGCAGACTTGATTAAAAAAGCCAGGGCGCTACACGATCTGGAGCCCGGCTCCGGGAAGGCCCCCCCCCCCCCCCCCCCCCCCCCCTCTGTCTGGGCCTGGGCCACCGGCCGACGCACAGCGGCGCCCCCGTCCGCACCCCGGCGCCACCGACCCACCCCCCGCCCCGGACCGCTGCCGCCGGCCAGCCCAGTACCGCGGCAGGGGGCGGAACCTCCAGGCCCGTGGGTGCTGTCAAGTACCGGCCGCAGGTGGCGCCCTCTCCCCCGCCGGTGGTGGTGGCTCGGCTGGCGGCGGGTGGCGCCGCCTGCTGCAAGCATGGCGCACGGACACTGGCACCCCCGGGGGGGGCTGACGCACAATGTGTTTTGCCACCACCCCCCCCCCCCCAGGCCCACCCCCGCCCCCCGCCCGCCCGCTACCGCCGGCCACCGGTGTCCACTGGCGGGCGGTGCCACCCCATCACCGAGCGACCAACGGACGGCGGCGCCACCGCCACCGGCCGGCACCGTGCGGCGCCCGACCGACTGCCGCTCTCTGACTTAAAAATGGCGAGTTCGCGCAAACACTTTTTTTTTACCGGGGCCGTCCGTTCGCTGCCGGCCGGAGGATTCGGGCCGGCCGCCGTGCAGTGCCAGCGGCCTGGAGCTAGGGTGCACAACTTGGTGGTTTTAATGACGAAAACTGAATCCTGAATCAGAGTAGCCCCTACCGCGGGCCTGGCTTTCTCTCTGTCCTTGTGCGCGGGACTGCTGGCTCAGCCGCGGGGGTGGCCGGCCGCCGCTGCTGCGCCGAGCGGCCCGTGCAGGCGGAACAGCCAGAAACACATGGTGCCCGACGGCCGGTAATCAAGCAGCGACGCCCGCCAGCCCGCCCCCCTCAGCAGGGCACCGAGCTCGGTGCTGTAGACCGCGCGCGTCAGCTCCAGATCACCAGCGTGGCCGGTCAGCCATTCCAGCGCGCCGCGCCCGCCAAAGAACGTCAGCGCCAGCAACGAGCCCGGCCGGGGGTCCAGGTGAGGTAGCAGCAGGCGGATGGCGCGTGTGTTGCCGTGCAGCATGTTGCAAAAGTCCAGGTACGCTACGTCCCAGCCGGCGGCCGGCGGCCCTGGCTGCAGCAGGCCCTCCAGGGAGCGGCGGTGGACGCGGACTCCCGGCAGGGCCAACCGCTCGAGCTCGTCGCAGGTCTGCGGGCAGAAGTTGGGGACGTCGGCCGACAGCTCCACGCCCAGCTCTCGTGCCACTTGCCCCAGCGCACGGCAGCTCGCTCCCTCGGCCGCATCGAGCACTAGCGCCCGCAGCGTTGGCCCCCGCACCCGCACCAGCTCGCGGGAGTGGTTAGCCAGGCTGGCGTTGCAGGCCTCCTTGAAACTGGGTTCTCGGTCCCCGCTGAACGACTCTGGCCTGTCCCGGTCCCGTGCCTGGGCGGCCGGCGCGGCCCCTTCCAGCCGCTCGGCCGCCTGGCGTAGCTCTGCGTCCAGTAGTGGGACCGGCACGTACTCGCTCTTGCCCTTGTATTTGCTGGGCCCACGGTACACGACTTCGGCGTACAACACCCCCTCCAGCAACCTGGCGCGGTGGCACACTCGGTACTCGCTGGCGTGGTACCGCACGGCCCGGAGCCTGCCCTCCAGCACCACGCGGGAGATGAGGGGCGTGCCGTTGATTATTTCCTAGCCCAGGAACCAGGCGGCGTCGCTGTGCAGCCGCTCGTCGGCCCAGGTGACGCACAACCCCTCGGCGCGGCCTCCGAGCCGGGCCTGCTCCTCGGCCTCTGCCTCGGACGCGTACCACGTGGGCTTGTACGACACTACCAGCGGCGGGCTCGCGCCGCCGGGTCGAGGATTGCCTCCGTCGCGTAGGTCCTGCAGCTCTGACCCGTGGGCCCAGGCGCCCGCGGGGCGGAGCCTCCTGTTCTTGCGCGGTGGCTGGCGTCCGCGCCCGTTGGCCGCCGCGGAACGAGGACGCTTGGCGGTGGCCGCCGCGGGCGGCGGCCGCCGCCGGGACGCTGTTGGTCGTGGGCTAGCTTGCATGTCTGTTGAGCGCGGGCGAGGACGAATTGTGAGTGGGGGTAAGCGTGCCAACCACCTCGCCCTCGCACGGGCTGGCGCGCGCCCGGGGTCACGGGCGGCCTGGCACACTCCCCCCCCCCCCGTACACACAGGCGCGCCAGCCCGCGGGGGTGGCTCGGCGTGCGCCTGGCGGGCGCGTCCACACGAGAGCGAGAGAGCCACGGAGCGACAGCACGGTGGCTGCGCCGGCCGGCGGCAGGTGGGGGGGGGGGGGGCCGCCGCCTCCCCCCCCCACACGCACGCTGCGTGCGTGGAAGGGGGCGCGGGGGGGGGGGGCTGGCGCGCGCCGGCCGCGCGTCCACCCGAGGGAGAGAAGACAGGCGACGAGCGGTGTGGTGCGCCGGCCGCGCCTCCCCCCCCGCCACGCCTCCCGCGCCACGCGGCTCCCCCCCCCGCCCCCCCCCCCCGCCCCCCTCCCACCGCCCTCTTCCCCCCGCCGGCCCCTCACCGAGGGAAGGAGAGCCACGGGGGGCCTGCTCCTAGCTTCTCCCTGGTGTGCGCCGGTGCACGCCCGCTCACTATTCCGAGCGGGTAAGCCCAGGTTGTGCGCCATGAGCAGCGACGGCAGCGATAGCGTGGCCAAGGCCACCGGCCCCCCGGCGTATACGCACATCAAGCTGCTGGTAGTGGGCGATTCCGGGACCGGTAAAACGAGCCTGCTGCAGCGCTTGGCCAAGGACTTGGCCCCCCCCGAAAACATGTGTACGCCGACCCTCGGGGTGGACTTTGTCTTGTTGAATGTGGTGCGCCACGGCAGGCCTGTCAAGCTGTGGTGTTGGGACATGGCTGGACAGGATCGCTACTACAGCATAGTGAACCAGTACTGGCAGAACACAGACGTGGCCTTGCTGTGCTACGACATGAGCAAGCCGGGCGCCCTAAAATCGTTGTTTGCTAACTGGGTGCAGCCGGCCAAGGGCAAACTGCCCCCGCACTGCCAAATCGTACTCGTGGGCTGCAAGCAAGATAAAATTCATGCCCACCACGCCGACGAGGTGCAACAACAGGCGGAAGCCGTCTTGGCCACCTTTGGCCAGCGGGCGCTCTGGACCAGCGCGCGTGACGACCCCCAGAGCAAGTTGCTAGGCATGTTGTATCCCTAAGTGGACCGGGAGCTGGGGCGGCCGCGTCCCGCCGACCCCGGCGAGGCCATTGACCTAGCCAGCCCGGCGGGCGAGGACGCCGCCCGCCAGAGCTGCTGTCAGCAGTAGACGCGCCTGCCGGCGGCAGAAGAAACGATTGTCCTGCCTGGGGGGCCCGGCCCCAGTTTGCTGCCGCCGCCGGGGCATGGCTTGCGCCGCGACCTGTGCGGCGGCGCCGCGGGGGGCTCCCCCCCGGGTCCTGTCATGATTAATAAAGAGCGATGATTCGACTGCGTTTTTTCTTGGGTCGGTTGCCCGGGCCCAGACAGCAGACGAGAGGCACAGCGAGGGGCCACAGGGGCCAGAGGGGCCAAAGGGGGCGGAGAGGGGGGCGAGGACAGCCCGGTCCCCTCTCCTGCTTGTTGTCTCCACCCACCCACCCCCTCTCCCTCCCCGGGCCTCCCCGCCGGCGCGGCCGCCGGCGCGGGCGCCACGCACGAGCCGCCGCCCAGTATCCTCCAACACTTGGCGAAACCACGCCCGCACAAGAGAAAGAGATGCACCTCGGCCCCGCCCGCCAGCAGTGGCGCCTGTGGCTCCTCCTGCTCGGGTGGCTCCGGGCCGCCGACGCCGGGTGCCCGTACCCGCTCCAGTGCCCGACCCAAGAGGAGGCGTGCCCCTCCGTCGTGTGCCCCGGCGGCGCCACCATCCTGGAAATCACGACGGCGGCCCCACACGACACGTTCGTGTGGCCCACGGGTCGTCCAGTACCAGTGTCGTGGTTCCATGTACAAGTAGGTACTGCTCTCGCGTGTATGTGGTTGGCCAGAGGCAGAGATGGCAGCCCATGGGGTGAGGGTCCGGGTAAGGAGTGGAACGTCGGCAAAAAAGTTGAAATCCACCGATGGGATACGCCAATTTTCAACTAATGTAAAGGCAGGCGGGTACACATTAGTTGTAAGATTGTAGGTGCCATCCCTAGTTGCGATTGACTCAACCATGTAGCATTCTACGCGTGGGACCGTATTTTCAGTCCATAGGCCCTGGCATTGCCAAGTGATGAAGTGTTTGGGGATCCAGTAGCCAAGGTGTCTGCACCGGAGTTGCGTGCCAGGAAACATTGTCATCGCCAATGTTGGAAAATAGGTGGCGTAAATATCCCGAGCTATGTAGAATGTTGAATCCGTACCCGGGGATCCGACGAATCTAGTCTCTTCAAACAGTCGGTCACCCGGGGCTTGAGTGAAGCAGGTGAAGCTACAACAAGGCGCAGGTGGCCACGGGAGGACTGATATGAATCGTTCGGGTTGAGGGGATACCGGTGTCGGTGGTTTTGGTGTCGACGTGTCCCTTTTTCGTATGTCACGCGGATGTCCAATACTGTGGAGGTCCTTCCATGATGGGGTCCGGGTCTTGTAGTTGTCAAGCGGGCTAAGCGAGTACGTAGCAGTAAAAGAGCTTGCCAATGGGGATTGAGACGCCGGAGGTGGGGCTAGCGCTGATTGGTTACCGGGCGGTGGAGACGAGCTGCTAGACAATGAAGATCATGGACGATGAGCTGCTAGACAAGGACGATGAGCTGCTAGACGAGGACGATGAACTACTGGACGAACAAAGTGTCTGTTTAGATTCTTCGCTCAGTCCGTGGAGCCGACGAGCAGACGGCCGGGCGGAGCGGGGTGGTGGCGACGACACCGGAGGAGATCGGTCACAAGGGGACCGTTCCTGTTTGCCAGAAGAGCTTCGTGTCGAACGTCGACTATCAGATGTCAAGGGTACAGCTGGAACCGGACGATGGAGGATTTTCCAGTGCCCTCTGAAGCTGTCGCGGGATTGAGTATGCAGGGGCCGGTGGGAGACCAGAGGCCAATGCAGATGGCGGTGCACGTGCGGCCGGTGCGGACGACAAAATTGCTGTCGATGATGACGAGGCTGCCATCTATGATGATGATGCCGCCATCGACGATGGTGATGACGCTGCTTGTCCAAAGGCGAGGGATCGTGCAGCGGGGCTGCGTCCCGGATCGGCCTGTGACTGTCGGAAAAGCGACCAGGCCAGGGTGTCGTTGTCGCGGTCCTGTTGTGTAAGTTGACCAGTCATATTCATGTCGGGGCTTGAAACGATATTTGTTTCCGGAGGCCTGTTTGGAGCCACTCGCCGATGGGGTTCCCGGACCAGGAGACGTCTTCTGTCGTTTGGAGGCGTCAGCTTTAGGTCCCTGATGACGGGTTCGTTAAGAGATGGCGGAGTTATGCTTTTTAACTGAGGGATCAGGATGGTAGTAGACTTCGTCTTCATCTCCATCTTCTTCCTCGTCGGTGGGGACGCAGGTAGAATCGTTCTTGTCGACTTGCTCTTCTTCTTCTACCTCTTCTGGTTCTTCTTCTTCGTCTTCATCTGCTGTCAGCGACTTCTCGTCCTCTGGCGGTATCTTTTTCCTGTCGGACATGAAGAGGTTGACTGTGCGGCAGTAGAGGTGAGCTTGAGAAGTTGAGAGAAGATCATAAGAGCCCGAAGGTTGTGTACTAACACGGTTATTGAAGATTCGCTCGATCTTGGAAATCGGGTACGAAGTCGTTCCAGGCAAAGTCTCTGGTGACTATAGTCGTAGCTGATGGTGGCTAGTTGACGATCACCCACCTGAAGCGGCTTGTCAAAGAGATGAAACTCTGTCTCGTAGACAATCTGTCTTGCCTTAGGCTTAAGAGGGATGTAGTCGGTTGGCTTAATCCTTTGGGCCTCGTCGATGGACAAGTTGATCTGTGCGGCCACCTCGTTGGCTAAGAGTAGATCCACGCGATCGGGCAGGTGGGTCGACACATAGATAGTAATCGCATGGAGCGGCGACGTCGGATTGGCGGAGACAAAGAGTTCAATGCCATCGGTGAGTGCTGCGTCGATGCCGACGGATGAGCGTGCTTCCACTGTAACAGGGGGCAACCTCCGAATGGTGAAACGATGCTGCATAACCCATGTCAGACGAGCGACGCCCTTGCAATACTAGTTGCAGGCTGAATCCAAAGTGAATGTAGTCTTACCGATGAATGGGCGGTTGAGAGGGTGTTTGGCGACCCAAACACATCCAGTGACCACTGTCGGGACCGGGTAGTCATGTGGAAGGCGCGCGGAGTGCTGCGAGCAGCGGCCGCTGGTGGCTTCCAGCCGCAGTGTTTCTTTTCGTCTTGACAACGCTGTTGACGAAGCTTGCATTCCTCAAACGAATGTCTGGGTAGCTGATCCTTCTTCAAGAAGTTGTTGTGCTCCTTGCAGTAGGCGCAGGGTATGCCCGTAAACGGTTTACGTTTGGTCTGGTTCGACGGTCTACCCGGTGGGTCAGTCTTACTCGTGGACATAGACGTTTTCTTCGAAGGGATCACCACAGCCTTGGCTCCCTTGAGGTGCTGTCGCTTCCTCTTGTTCGGGTGTTCCTTCGTGACCGGATGGGTCGTCTTCAGACGCTTGTCAGGGCAAGTCGATGTCTGTGATGGAGCGGTCTGGGCCATAGCCATGGCGTCGGCCTTGCGCTTTTATCGAGGAGGGCGGTTGGGCTTGGCATTCTCCGTGGCTGTCTTTGCTTGCCGGGGCAAAGTCTCCGACGGTCAGTACGGGTGGTCGCGGATGAACTGCAACCAGATGAGAGACAGCGAGCACCATATCTGCTGGATTGAGTCGGTGACGCGGACGAAGCGGGCCCAGCAGGCGTCCATGATGGCAACCGTAGCTTTGTCTCCCCACGCGCGAACGTTGCTGATGGCGTGCAAGATGGCCAGTTGGATCGGCGTGTTGGCGACGTGGTAGTTGACTGCTAATTCGCGCGCGAAGGTAGCTTGATCAGCCGTCTGTACTCCTGTCGGAGTCGACAAGATGAACATGACGCGGCGTGCGGGTGCGGATCTATAACGACGTAGCAACATATACATGTGGTAGCCCGAGTTGGCGCCAGAAGTGCTGGAGCGAAGGAGGCGACGGGGCGGCGAAGACTGGGATGATGCTCCATCGCCGGAGAAACTTGCCGAATGGGGCGTTGGTGACCCGTCGGGCTGGGGCTAGCGCTGTTGGACGGGGGCGTCAACTTGTTCCGACTCTTTGTCGTCCTCGTCGTCGTCTTCTTTTTCTTCACTCTCGAGGGCTGCCGCTTGCTCTGCTTCCTCTCGTTCTCGTTCTCGTTCTCGTTCTTCTGCTTCTTTTTCAAGTTCGGTGGCGTTGCGTTTTGCTTCTGCTGCCGCTCTTGTTGCTGCATCTTCATCGGCCTTGGCTTCCGTCGCAGTAGGCATCGCTGCAGGTGCAGTGCCTTCCGGGATGGATGCCAACGTGCTGGTACTTGAGCTAGATGAAGCTGGCGAAGGTCTCGGTGTCACGCGTGAAGGTGTCAGCGGGTGGCCGAGGAGGGCGGTCGCAGGTAAATTAGTCGGGTTAAGCGCCGAACTTGAAGCAAACAAGCCGATGTCGTAGGGTTGTTCGACAATGGGTGTATTAGGTCGCTGTGGGGACGAGAGGAGCGTACTGAGAAAGGATGGCATGGTCAATGAACGATTTACCGGCTCACTTGGTCTAGATCTACCAGCGAGTAGAGCCGACCAAGGTTGCACTACGGGGCGCGGTGGGGCAGGTGTCGCAGCTCGAGCGCGAGGCGTCCAGTACGTGTGAACGAAGCATCCGGGGCGGATGGGTATATGGGGCATGAAGGGTCGAATGGACTGACGATGTGTCGGTGCAACTGCAAATGCTGGAACTGAGGGCAGTATCGGAGTTGACGGAGTCAGCGTAGCTGTTCTGGGAGCCGAAGGCATCGAAGGGTGGCTTGGACGGGTCGTTGTCGCAGAAGAGCTTCCAGCGGGAGTTGAACCAGTCTGGCTCGAATCATTGAGGAAACGGATGTAGCACCAGCGGCTGTACCCAAAGGAGCAGTGACCGGTAGTGACCCTGGTATCAATCCAGCAGTTGAAGCGGTAACTGGGTAGTAGTTGTGAAAAACTTCTACAGGGATGACGTTGCCAATCTGGTTCCAGAGCTTCTCTGCAACTGCCAGTGATCCAGTAGGTCCCAGGTACTGGGTGTAGACTTCAGCGTCTGTCCAATCGGGGTTACGAAGGTCTAGGCTAGCTTGAGGGGCAATGGGGACCTGAGGTAGCGATGTGGCATTATCCTTATGATTCTTTCGTAAAATATCTCGTTCATCACCGACATAACTGGTCAGTAAATCGTAAATAAATTGCACAGTTTGTGTACGTGATAGGTTAGCATGGAGGCGAGTAGTCTTTCCAGCCTTGACTTCCTCCTGAAATTTCTTGTGGGTGCGCAGAGTATCCGGACGAGAACCCATGGCCAGGATGGGGTAGGGGTCCAACAGCGTCGCTTGTGTTCGTTGTACTTCGAAACTGGGTCGTCGTGTCGCGACTGGTTCCACATGTGGCCGTACCAGGAGCAAGCCAGAACGCAGAGCAGTAGCTGAAGAGGGCGGTGTGCAGTGGAGTAGGTGTTCTCCACTCTGTAGGTAGGGGGTGACCCTAAAACGACAAAAGCAGACACAGACTGTGTTGGCTGACTGCATAGTGTGTATGAGGGCAGAGGAGGGACACAAAAATGCAACGGCAGGTGAACAATCTGTCGAGACATATGTGTTTTTGGTTCCCTCTGTCCTAATACGTTATTGTATAGCCACTCTGAAGGAGAGGGTCTTTCCAAATCGATCTGTCGACAGAACACACCAACTCTGTGTGTGTAGTTTTCACTTGGAAGGAAAAAATTCGAATTGTGAGTTTGTATACAACTCTATAAGTAGGCAGATACAACGAACTCTTAATAAGAACACTATGGCTGCTTTGAGTCCTGACTCTATGAGAGCAGGTGAAATATCAGTAAATAGTAGAGAGGTCACTTCGTTTATTGAAGTAATTTCGAACTCTTGGGTGCAACGTACGATCAAGTGTAGAAG
>WBZZ01002485.1:0-30000 GCA_019918135.1 Paulinella micropora | reverse complement strand
GCATGCATGTGGCCCAAGCAATAGCTGCAACTGCCCGTGCGACCACTGTATGGCACACTGCGTTGCTGTTGCAGCCGAGGAAATTCAAGTCAATGTCAAATTCAGCCATCAAATTTGAATTGACAACCAGAATTCAAATTAGTTCAATTTACTAACATTTCGCAAAATTATATCGCTTTTGCGGACGGATTTAGCAGGTTAAATTGGCTCGGAACTAATTTGATCACTGACTTTGACACTTGAATGTCCTCTGTTGTAACAGCAGTAATTACGGCCAGACATGGTCTTCTCAGTGGAGAATGCGCCAACCAAATTGCAATCAGCACAATTTGTTCACATAAAATTATTCAAATATCTTATCATTCACTGAGAAATTTGACATTTGTAATTAGACCCTTCCTCAGTTATGTCCGTTATTACTTTACTTATCCGTTATTAGTAGTCGTTACTGTTATTATTATTAGTTATTAATGCAGGACTTTTTAGTATTTGTTCTGGTACTGGTGGAACCAGCTTTTTACTTTACCTTTTTTACACATATCAGAACGTTTCGTGGGTCGTTTTCTGGACAGTACATCTTTTTGACTTCTGTAGTTCAACTGGCGGAAATTGTTCGAACAACAATAGACAATTTATTGATAATGTATTTAGTCGTACCGGCCCACCCCAATGCTAATAAGATATTTTATATACATATCATAGGCAGTTGTGCATGAAGAAGGCGGGAGCCTTGTGGCTCAAATCGGGAGCCATGTGCAAGAGCAATCGCCAGAATTTTCATCCTGAAGGCTGGGATGACTCGGTGCAGAAGGAAGTCTTGAGGAAGATACGCTACGACTATCCAGTGGGTCCCTTCCATGGCTTGTTGAATACGAATAAGTATTCGCAGGAGCTCAAGAACCTTCAGGATCGTGATCGGAAGGCATACGATCAGAAGGAATGTACGGATCCTGGTGAGGCACCTTATTTGAAGGGTGAATGGGAAAAGTTCAGGATATGGAACCCTCTCACTTCAGATGGCTGCGACGCACCGGCGTCTATGGGAAGAGATATCGCGTGCAGGCACGGGAATGAATCAGTGGACCCCTCATGGAATTTACGGAGGTCATCGGATGCGTCCTCAGCAAGGTCGGCTGCTAGTTCACAGGACAGAGGGTCTGGTCATTGACAGTCACTCATGATAAATTTTTCTCATTTTATCCCTGTTTGGATCGGCTGATCGTAACTTGACTTCTCGCGCACCCTGACGAGGGCCCGCTCGAGGTGGAGAGGTGATTATGCCTGCCCACCAGGTATATAATGGCATTACCCGATGTTCCTGTCTGTCTGCAATTTATCATTGGCTTGGAGAGTACGAAGTCCCTTCTACGTTAGGTATTCCTAATTCTACAAGTAGTTAGACACTGAGTTCAAGTAGTAATATTTATATATATTATTAAATATTTAGTCTCGGTAACACAGTTTCGTTTGCTTGGCGTGCTTTTGTCTGTCACTTGAAGTATTAAACTTTACTTATTAAAGGACGTTTGGAGCTCAGGTGATAAGTTAGCTACTAACTAATCAACTGGGGACGCCTGGGAGACGTTAAACCTGCTTCCATTAATAATCACTGTTCAACTTCCTAAGTGTACCTCAGTTCCCGGACCTCGGAAGTATTTTGATGTCAATTGACAGCAGTGTGTGTACAATATTCATTTAATTGCAGGTTGGTAGTTTCTTCGCAGGGTGTTAGTCAAGACTTACATCCTTCAGCAAGGTTGCAGTGCCAGAGTGTCTTCTAAGCGCTGCCAAGGCTCATAACACACTTGACAACGAGAGGGTCGTACTTTACTTTATTAGAGATGGACTATCTCAACAAGTCACTAAGCGTCAAACCCCAAACCGCCAAAGCTTTGAATTCACCGTTACACTTAGAGTGATCACCCTGGGGTTGTAGTATGACCTCTGGAACCGTTGACGACCTTGCCCCTGCCCCCCTTGGGGTCTCTGACCATAGAACTGAGGTCCCCTGCGCGAGTACCCCTGGCCCCAATAAACTTCATCCCCTGGCTAGAATGGTCCCGCACCATCCCCTCCCCCCTGGTTCTGATTACCTTGAGTGGGAGTCCCTGACCTCGGACCCGACCACTTCCACTCATCGATGATGGTTTTCTGGACTCGACACATGACTTTCCCAAAAATGTCTTCATCCACGTTCCATATCTTCGGACTGGCCTCAGGGGTAGACTGTCCAGTACCCTTGAGGAGGTATTCCCATACCTCTGTGTCTGTCTGAATCTCTTTCACTATCTTAATAAAGACTTGATTGTTCAGATCGAACAATGCCACAGCCGTCAATTTGAAGGCTTCTGCAGGTGTGAGCATAATCACCATGTCCATTATCCTCTGGAACATGTAGTGGAGTACAGGCTTCTTATTCACCATCCACTTGACCTCCGCCTGCAGCTGACTGACCTCCTGTGACTTCGAGGCAAAAACATAGTAGCCCATCTTCTCTGCGAGCATCAGACCAATACTATCGACACACATGGCGTCGAACCGAGTAGACTGCAGCTTTCCCCAAAAAGCTACCCACACCTCGCTTTGCATAAGCCATTCGTTGTCCACCGATGACTGACAACGAAAGAACATATCAGCCACTATGGCCACATCCTCAGGCGTATAAATGTTAGCTGAACGACAGACCCGACGTACCTCTGTCAGCCACATACGAAGCTCAGAGATATGTCTAGGAATTGCAACCTTCTGATTGTCCAGAGCAAAAGCCTTCTGGTCACCCAGAAGGCTGTCCACATCCTTCTGGTGACGTTCAATAGAACGACGTCGTTCCTCGTCGTTCTTTTCCATCTTACGGTTCCATGACGAAACCGCAAGCTTTCTTCGTTCTGCCTGGCCATCCCAAGCCACAGCAAAATGATAAAAAGCTTTGGCCATATAAACGATGGCATCCACTACCAGCAATCGTTCCAACGTGACGAGATTTTCAGACGATCCCGCTGTAGCCCAAGTGGGCTTTGTCCCTGAGACTGCCTTGTCCCAGAAGCCATCCATTGCGTCGAAAATGGGCGTGAACACGTCGTCTATTGAGAGCACTTTAGCCCCAACACCACTCTTGGGCCGAAAAATAAAGTTGCACATTGCGTGCACAGTGGGTGACACTCTCGCCCAAACCTGACTGTGAAACTGAACAAACTTTTGCACTTCAGTCCATCTTGGATGCCCTTGATCCAAGACATCCCAAGACTGCCAACAGCCAACCAAGTCGTACACAGGCTGTCCGTGACGTTTGACAAAGTCACGAGAAAGGTCTCCAGCCATGGCAGTGGTGCCCCAGGCTTCAGCTTGGACTTGTCCCAACCTCGCTATATTGAGATCGACCATTCCCTCCGTTGATGCCATCAATCTGGACGCATCCAGCCTCTCAGGCGTCCAGTAGTGGGTCCCCATGCCCACAGCTTCTGCAATCTGAACCACCATCTCTGCTGCCACCATAACATTGGCCACTGTGGTGGGTCCGATCACAAGTGTGTCCCACACGTTCCTCGTCGAACCAGGCGAGATAGCATTAATGCATTGTCTGACCGTTTGCAATGCCTTTGTGGACGGTAACTGGTCCGCCCAACTATCACCTGTGAGACGAAACTGCCACATCGTCTTCAAATCGTCTTCCAGACTTGCAGAGATGAAGTGCAAAGAGGGAGGTGTTCCCCCTGTTGTCGACGAACTCGACGCTGTGAGGGCTCCTGCCCCCATAAAACGTGTACCAAGAGAGGAAGGTACCAAAGACACACCCCCCCTAGTATACGCTGGTGTAGAATAAGGGCTGCTTGCTGTCAACATCCTCCTCCTATTCTCACGTGGTAACATATCGAAATGAGAAAGAGAAGAGAGATGTGAGAAAGCAACAAATGACACACACAGCACACACACACAACTGCTCCACACACAGCTTATGAGTTATGCTGGTGACACCTGTTTCCTCCAACCGAATACAAAACAAATGTGCGTGCTCCTACACCTCACACACAATCTGTTTCTATCCCTCTCCCCCTAAGGAGAGCTCAACTGTCTAAAGCAAAACTTGAAAAAAGTCAACACCCTTTTCTGTCGGAAATTCCGAGGTGTCAAAACCTCAAGAAAAACAAGGCAAGAAAAACGTGAGAACTTGAGCTTTTCGTGAACCTCACGAAAAGCAAAAGCAAAACCCCTTTCAATTTTTGTTAGTGGCTCCAGATGTAACCGGAACAGCTACTCTGACACTTAGTCGTACCTCAACTGTAGAGGGGCAGACCAAGCATAAGAGTCAAGTAACTACAAGCAGGACAACACTTGATGCCACTATGTAATGTACGGGCCGGCCGACAAAGCTTTGGCGGTTTGGGGTTTGACGCTTAGTGACTTGTTGAGATCGTCCATCTCTAATAAAGTAAAGACCCTCTCGTTGTCCAGTGGGTTATGAGCCTTGGCAGCGCTTAGAAGACACTCTGGCACTGCAACCTTGCTGAAGGATGTAAGTCTTGACTAACCCCCTGCGAAGAAATTACCAACCTGCAATTAAATGAATATTGTACACACACTGCTGTCAATTGACCTCAAAATACTTCCGAGGTCCGGGAACTGAGGTACACTTAGGAAGTTGAACAGTGATTATTAATGGAAGCAGGTTTAACGTCTCCCAGGCGTCCCCAGTTGATTAGTTAGTAGCTAACTTATCACCTGAGCTCCAAACGTCCTTTAATAGGTAAAGTTTAATACTTCAAGTGACAGACAAAAGCCCGCCAAGCAAACGAAACTGTGTTACCGAGACCAAATATTTAATAATATATATAAATATTACTACTTGAACTCAGTGTCTAACTACTTGTAGAATGAGGAATACCTAACGTAGAAGGGACTTCGTACTCTCCAAGCCAAGGATAACTTGCCGACAGACCGGAACATCGGGTAATGCCATTATATATCTGGTGGGCATGCATAATCACCTCTCCCCCTCGAGCGGGCCCTCGTCAGGGTGCGCTAGAAGTCAAGTTACGATCAGCCGATCCAAACAGGGATAAAATGAGAAAAATTTATCATGAGTGACTGTCAATGACCAGACCCTCTGTCCTCTGATAAAATTGCACCCCCTTGTTGAGTTATTTTCACTCATCGTCCCTCCCAGCTAGTGTATGACTATACTAGCTCAGGATAATATTAATAATTCCAAATGCCACCGGAGTAAAATCAGTTGAATTCCGTTACTCAAACCTTCGGCCCCATCGGCCTCCCAAAAGGGTTTTGTACTGATTCCTTCGTATAAAAACTGCCGCTTTATGACTGTGGCTGCCTCTCATTACCCTCTGCTGCCTTATACCGATATGCCTATGTTTGACATGAGCCCTCTCATGTGAAACTGCCTACTTGTGAAAATTGCAAATGAATCTGTTGGTAATTTGAAGACTCTTTGAAGTGACCGCCTTATCCAATCGACCCCCGTCACAAAAAGAAAATTACCAATGAATCGGTTGGTAATTTGAAGAAGTCACTGCCTTATCCAATCAACCCCCGTCAGAAAAAGAAAATTGCAAATGAATCTGTTGGTAATTTGAAAAAGTGACCGCCTTATCCAATCAACCCCCGTCAGAAAAAGTTTTATGAACTTATGGCCCCAGGTGACGTTGTAGTCCCGGTCGTGCCGCCCAGAAGTGACTGAAAACGTCGCTGAGAGAAGGCCCCCCCCCCCCAAGCCTTGATTTCCCCCCCATCGCCGTTCCCCTGGCGTCAGCACTCCATGCTTGAAACGACCCCAAGTACCACTTATAGACCTATTCGTCTATCCATCACATTCCCCCGTTTGTTATCCCCCCTTTTGTCCCCCTGAATTCAGGTCGTCCCGTTGTTGTCCCGTATCGTCCCCTTGTTGATCCTTCCCCCCCCCCCCCCCCCCCCCCCCCGATTTCTCTCCTTATCTCTTATACACTATCCATACCTACTACTATCCGACCTCTAATCTATCCAATTCCATTACTATCCATCCTATATTCTATCCAACCTATAATCTATCCCATTCTACGACTATCCGTCCTATAATCTATCCCCTCTCCCTCTATTCCGCCATCCCACATTCCGTCTTTCGCGTTGCCCCCCCCCCCCCCCCCCCCCCCCGTGCCTGTGTTGTTATCCCCGCATATATATTATATATATATATATATATATTATATATATATATATATATATATATATATATATATATCCCGATCCGCATGCCGAGCGGTAAGTGTCGTCCAGTCGGTGTTCCGCCGTCTTCGCGTCCCTGCGCGGCAAAATAGAAATAAATTCCATGAGTGGCACATTCCGAGTGTACCGTGGCCTTGCCCGCCATATAGGCTCGTTGCCCTTCCGCGGTACCTGTGGGTGTATTTGTATTAACCCCCTCTCTTCTCTTCTTCATCATTCTTCTTCTTTCTTTTCATCTTCTCAGTCTTTCCCTTCATCCTTTTTCCGTTCGTACCCCGTACGCTTACCCTTTGTCAAGCCACCGCAGGCTGAGGGTGAATATCAATAAGTGAGCCTGAGGATGATCAACCCGTCAACGTCATTGCCCTCGCTCCCCGGCGGGTTAAAATATTATCCTCCAAAGGCTTATAAGCCTGTCGTCGCGTCCCTGTGCGGAAAAGAATTGTATCGTCGCGCCCTGCGCGAGATAAGATTATCCGTCATCGCGCCCTGCGCGGAAATCTCAACATCCTCCGAGACAGGTAGAAGTTTTTGTCGTGTAATTTCATGTGTTCGCCTTCACCAGCACATGAAAGAATACAATTAGTGTCATGGTCCGTGCATGTGTGTCGTGCATTTTTCATGTGCCGTTGATAACCAGCACATGAAAGTTCACGATTAGTATCGTGGCTTCTGTACATCGCCCATCATTTTCCAAAAGGTTGATTTTTCCCGATTCCCGTTCAGACGATGACGTCCTTGCCCTCGCGCTCCTGCACGTGCCAAGTATATATTATGCACTTTAGGATCAAGCGATCCGCGGGTATCCTCAGCCGCTTCCCCCGGGCGCATCATCCCGGTTTCGGTCATCTTTTTATCTTTTCATTCTTCTCTTTCTCACTCACTTCTCCTCTCTCTCTCTCTCTCTCTCTCTTCCTTTCTTTCTCTCTCTCTCTCTCATCTCCTTCCCCTCGTCGTCGTCCGCTCCGGCCCCGAGGGACGCTTCCTTCCCCTCGATCCCACCTGTGCCGGTGGTGCCCCGATAATCTCAAAGGGCCAGCCTCTCCTCCACCTCATCCCAGATGAACGTGGGGATTCGCCGCTCGTCCGTGAAGTCAAAAGGTATGTCCAGAACCTCCCTAAGTCGTGATTGCACCGTATAGGGCGTGTGGTCCTTGTCATCCAACTGGATACTGACATCCCAAGTCTCCCGTTTATGCCCCCAGTTCTCCAGAAAAACTGGACTGAACCGACAGTCCTTTTCCATGAATCATGATGTTAGTCCCATCATTGCTCCTCCAGAGCTGCATTACTGGGGCAATGCCCGCCGCCGCCTTGGACCTCGTACGCCCTCCGACCCTCAATATCCGCATGACATAGAAGTCATCCAGCGTATCATCCGAGACCTCTCTGTCCGCCGGTCGCATCAATTAATACTTGCCGACTCACCAGCGGATTTTATCTATCTTGATCGGGTCGTCCAACCACTTCTCTGACTGTGGACGCGATCCACCTCCGTCCCCTCCCTCTGGTGGTGGTCTCGGACGGGCCGTCTGTGCCCGCTGCTTCCCCTTCTCCTTCCTCCCCTCCTCCTTTGTTTCCTGTCGTAGCACTCCCTCCGAGCCCTCCGGCTCCTCCTTCCGCTCCTTAATTTCCTCCGTTGGCGCCCTCGCCTTCCTGGCGCTGTCTCCTGGATTCTCTTTCGTGAGAGCCCTTTTCCAGCTCCATAATTGCATCCCGCAATCTTTGTTTCTCCTCCTCTTCCGGTTTGTACAGGAGCTGGTCCCTCAACCTCGCCAGCTCCTCCGCCCGCTGCGAACGAGTAAGCAAAGGTGTCGGTTTGCCCCAGTCATCAGTCGTGCGCGCCAGTGCCTGCGCGTCCGTCTCGTAATCCAATAGAAACGGTGAGAACTTGACCAGCCGTCGTACATACACGATCTGCTCTTTTGCCGTTCGCTGATGGCGGATTTTGTAGTTGTATGCCGCAGTTTGCTGCACCACCTGATACGGCCCCTGCCACTTTCGTACAACTTCGCCGACACACCCACCGGGATGCTCGGGACGTATGACAAGACCGTGTCTCCCACGTTGAGTTCCACATGTCGGAACTTTTGCTGCCCCTTATCGTCCTTCCTCCTCATAGCAGCCTCGCGCTGCTTCCGGACGATGTGCTCAGCCTCCGCTATTGCCCGCAGGCGGCATGCCATCAATTCCGTCGGGTCATATAAAGCCGTGTCCTTGAAGCGATCCGTAGGTGTGTTCAACACCCTTCCATGTACCAATTGATTCGGGCAAAGCCAAACGCTTCCTCCTAAAGACGAGGAGCCCAAGTTGTTAACCGCAAACGTAAAAGCCTGCACCGTCTCCGGCCACATCTTCTGGTTGTTCTGACAATAGATTTTCAATGACGCCTTCATCGTCTTGTGCATCCGCTCGATTTTCCCGTTTGCCATTGGATTGTATGCCGTAACGTAGTTCCATTGAAACCCAAAACATGCACTGAGTTCGTTCGAGAGCCAGTTGATGAACGAACTCCCTCTGTCTGATATGATCTTCCTTGGAACTCCGATCCTGCAGAAAACGTGATCAATCAGAGCCTTAGCGGTCGTTTCCTTAGTCTCGTCCTTAGTGGGTACAGTGATCACGTAATTCGACGCCCTGTCAATGGCCGTAAGTATGTACTTGAACCCCCCGTCGCCCGCTTCCGGTAGAGGGCCCACATAATCGATGTGGATCGTCTCGAAAATGTCGCTCGTGACCTCGTATTGCCCAAGCAAACCCTTGGTTGCGTCATATGGCGTCTTTGCCCTTTGGCACGGCGCGCAGCCGTTGATGAATCGTTCCACATCCTTACTCATACTTCCCCAGTAGAACTTCCTTGTCAACGACCACTTCATCCTTTCCAATCCTGGATGACTTTGCATGGGACAGTTATGTGCCCCGATCATAATCGCATGCTGTAATGCCGGTGGTACCCACACTGTCCACCTTTCCGGGTTTTCCTTGTGTCTGCCGTCCGTCCCCATATACCAGATCGGCCCATCCGTTTACGTGTGCGTCTTCAGTTGCCGCTTTACTGCCTCAGTACGCGTTTCCGGCGTCGGGTTCTTCACGTGTTGATCAGTGCCTTGAATTCCTTCGCCTCGCTCGTCAGGCTCCGAAACTTGTCCACCGAAGCAAACTTGATTTGCGTATCCGCCTCCAAGTCCAAAGCCACCCGGCTGGGATGCGTCTTCTCCAACACCGTCACGTCCTCCTGTTCCGGTAACAATGTTTCCCCTTCTGCCTTAGGGCTGACCACTACGTTGCCAACCATTGGCAACTGCCGCCATGGAAACCTTGGCGTTTCCATCTCCTCCGTCGCTCTTTCCGCGTGCAACGCCGCGTCCCACTCGTACTCCTCGAGACTGTCCTTCGCGCATTGGTCCTCGTGCTCCTCACAACACTCTCGTGGTGCCTTACTAGCCGCCTCATACAACCTGAGGTCCCTCTCATGTTCCTGCTTTTCTCCTCCCCCCGACATACGAAACTTGTACGCTGCCGACACCTCCTCCGCGTATATCATACCGTTCATCGGTTTCTTGTCTTCAAAATCTGGTTCACGCTCTATCTGTTCCAAGTCCATGAATCCCCATACCGTCAAGACTGCCGCCGCCGTGGTGAACCTAAATCGCGTCAGGTTCATCCCTTTCCGCTTCTCCCCATCCCATATCGGTTTGACCGTGAACACTTCTGGCGCCTGATGTTGTTGTTGTTCCGCCCCGTCTTTCCCCGTGATCCCCCATCCTCTGCCGTGCCCCCAGACCGAGACTGGTGGATCAGCCAAAAAGTTCTCCTTTCCCTTGATATACTCTATCTGGAAGTCGTATTCCGACAACTCCTGTTGCCACCGCGCTAACCGTCCCGTATGGTCCTGTGACATCAACCACCGGAGGTTGTTGTGATCCGTTCTCACTCTCGTTTCCTTCGCCCTCCATAAATATTTCCGCAGCCGCTTGAAGCCCCAGACAATAGCCAGTGCCTCCCGTTGTCTGGTGCAGTATTGCCTCTCCGCACTCGACATCCGTCGACTAAGAAACATTACCGGCCGCAATCGCCCCTTTTCGTCCGCTTGCTGAAGCACTCCTCCTATCGCGTAGGCCGACGCGTCCGTATCCAGAATAAAGGGTGCCTCAAAGTCCGGCAGCCTCACAACCGTTCCATCCTCCGTTAACGGATCCTTCAGAATCGTCTCCCGTAAATCCTTTATCGCTTCCAAGACTTTCTGCCCCCACTCCTTCGGGTTCGCCCGGTCCCCTTTGAATTCCTGCATGTGTTTCCGTATGGGCCCCGCCCGATTAGCAAAGTTCGGGATAAACTCCCCGTAATACTGTGCCAATGACAAGAACGAATGTAGATCGGATTTGTTCTGCGGTATTGGCATGTCCGCCTGTGCCTCTCGTTTCTTAGCCGCGATGGTGCACGTGCCATTCTCAATGTCGTGCCCCAGATATTGGATCCGTTTTTGCATGAAGTGGCACTTCTTGGCATTAAGCCAGAAACCGAACTCCTTAATCCGCCGCACGATATCCCTGAGATGTTCCACATGCTCTTCCACCGAGTTAGAGTATATAATGACATCATCCAAGTATGCAAAGGCATACGTTGATGTGTCGCCATGTTTGAATGCAAATTCCTCGTCCCGAAATTTGTGTCCCAACATCTCGGTCATTGCCTTCTGGAAGATCCCAGGTGCTACCTTGCGCCCCATCGGCAAAACCTTCCAGACGTATGTCGTCATGCCCACCATGAATGCAGTGAGGTATCGGCTTTCCTCCGCCAATGGAATTTGCCAAAACCCGCTTTTCAGATCCAGAGTGGAATATATTTTTGCCTTCCGCAATACTTCCACCCCCGCCTCACATCCGGGACCGGCGTCTCGATCCTCTTGATTATCTGGTTGATCTTCCAGTAGTTGATACACATCCGCAACGTGCCATCTGGCTTCGGCGCCATTCGCACCGGTGATGAATACTCTGACAACCGTTTCTCGATGAGCCCCTTTTCCAGCAACTCCGCCGTCATTTCCCTAGCTTTCCTGTCTTCGTGGAAACTAGTCGTGAAGGTCGTCCGATACCAGATACCTCCTGCCCCATCTCCCTATAGAACTTTGTCGTGTGATGTTTAACCGATCCTCCTTCCAATGGTCCAAAGACCTCTATGTGATTGTCCATCATCGCCAACACATCCTCCTTGGATTTCTCGCTCCCCTGCCACCCCTTTGTCTGTTCCCTCAAAACCGCCCGGGCCTTATCCGTCTCCTCCTTAATCTGTTCCTCCGTTGCCTTACCGGTTATGTCGTCCACCGTGGCCTCCGCACCGTCCTCCTCGAACCCCTCCCGAGACCGGTACAGGGTAGGTGTTTGCCTCTCCTGATCCGCATATCTGGCCAACTGATCGATCATCATCGCGTATTGTATCGCATGTGTGCGATGATATACTCCCGAAATATGAGTAAACGCTTCATCCCGGATTGCGGCCAAATCCCGTGTAAGGAGTTCCTCCCGATATTTCCTTGCCGCTTTTCTCGAACCTAAACGACACGCTATAACGAGCTTCTGCGTCCGACTCGGTATAGGTATGATCCTGAACCAAGAAATCCTCGATATCGTACCACCACATTTCCGTTCGTCTTCCCACTGGAAGCACTATCGTGAAATCCCCAACCTGGGAAATCCGATTCTTCAGCGCCTTCTTGATTCCCGCCACCGAGTCGACCATAATGGGATCGTCCCCCCACTTATCCTTGAGGAACTCGATAATTCCCGTCTTCGCCTGACTCGGCTTTGCCACGTTACATACCACGTACTGTGCCATTGGCAACGTCCTGCCATCCATTTCTTTGTGTTGGTCTCCCAAATTACGACCGTGTATCGGGAAACCGTCCGTGGCCAATCTCCGTTCTCTCAAGTGTTCCAGCCGCATGTCGCACAATGCCACTATCTGATTTGGCGTCCATTCGTCCTCCGATTCGCTCTCCTCATCCGTTGTCTTAGGATCCCCCACCGCAAAAACCTCGCATGCTGCCTCGTCGGCCGCTGCCTCTTCCGACATTACGACTTTCACTGCCGCATAACTATCAGCCGTCCATTCCCCCTCATTGCCTTGAGAGTGGTCATCTGTCGACAAGTGAACCATCTTGTATACCGGTGCGTTTTCATCCGCCCCATATCGCACCGTATACCCCGCACAGTCGATGGACGTGCGCATTCGTCTGAGCGCGTCCAAGCTCCACAACAAGCCCCCCGTGTATGCTGGTACCACCCAAAATTTGTGGATATAGACCGAGCCGTCGGAGAGCCGAAAAGTCAGCAACATCGTACCCGTGATCGGTGTCGATCCCGACACTCCACTCACCCATCCCTGCGTGCGCCGCAGTGCCTGCTGATACCACTGCTGTCCCCCATATTTGTCCTGAAAGTGCTTCCCCATGACACTGATCGCCGCCATCGTGTCATTGCCAATGACCTCATACCCGCCCAACTCGTCAATTTCCACCTTCGTGTAGGCTAAAGGGAAATCAGCTCATTTGATTGAATTAACCATTCTCCTAAGACTCATAGAATCCGCGCGTTCCGCGATCTTTTGGTATGTCTGGAGGATAATTCGGTTCCGCTCCCGTTCCTTCCCCTCATCCCCTCCATTGAGTCCCCTTTTCCCTTCCGACCCCTGGTCGATATCCTTATTTATGTTCTCTCTCTTCTGATCCCCTATTTCCCGCCTCTCTCCCTTATCCCCCTTATTCCCTATTTCCCCCTGAGCCCCCTTATCGCCCTTATTCTATAGTTCCGTTATCCTTATCCTCTGTTCTTCCCCGTTTTTCTCCCATTCCATCTCCACGAGTCCGCTCCTCTGCCTTCTGCCGTTTGTCGTGTGCCCTACCCTCTCTCTTCCTCTCTGTTGCTCTCATCCGTTTTCTCAGGTCATTCCCCAGTCGGATCTATGGACTGTCGTTCTCCTTTGCCATCCCCCCTGGACGGGCTGCCGTATCCCGCTCATCTACCCGCCGGAGCAGCAGGCGTTCCTGCCGTTTTCGCTCCCCTATCAGCCATCAATTCCCGCCGCATACCCTTATGTTCCGTATTGATATGCTTCCCACCTGTTTTGCCTTCCCCCGTGATCATGACGTCATCTTTATCCTCACGAGAGGGTGGAGAATCATGCACCGGGCAACGATTGGGACAGTGAAGAGACACAGGAGTGGCTAAAACAGTTACGGGTGGACAGAGGACAGTGGACACAAAAGGACAGCAAAGAGAGAGCAGCAGGGGGGACGGACATTGAGCTGGGAAGAGAGCCAACAAGTCACACCCAAATGGAGGAGATGGCAGTGGATGAGGAGGTGGAAAGGGTGACACAGGAACTGAAAATGGCGAGGGAGGTGAGGAGGAAGGTGGAAGACGAAGAGATAGAAGGAGAGTTGGTGGTGAACAAGAGATAAGAGAGGACTCAGACCATGACTCGGGGAGTCAAGTTATAGCACTGGCCCAGGCATGGGAACAGGGACAGGAACGGGCACAGCGGCATAAGGAGGTGGTGGAGGAGGCAAGATGGGAAATTATAAGGAGGAGATGGGAGAAGAGAACGAGTATGATGCCGGTCGAGATGAGGGAGCCTTGTTGGAACATTTCAAGGAATCAGAGGAGGCGCGGGGACAGTATGCACGACTGGGAGACATGATACAAGACGTTATTTTGTCGGTGGAAACTGCGCTTACGGGCACAGTGGCAGAGGCTAAGGTTTGGGAGGCCAAATGCCGTGGCGAACATCCTGCACAATGGAAACAGTTTGTAAGTCGGTTGAGGATGAGATGGACTAAGCAACAGACACGGGGGAGTGAAGAGGACAATGAGTGGCAGTCGGAGGAGACGAAGGAATGGATGATGGCCTTGGGGGCAAAATGGAGATAAGACACATACAGGAGTTGGTATTGAAGTGGGAGAAGGAAGCGAAGGAGGAGGAGGAAGAGACAACGGATGAAGAAGAGGAGGAGAGGCCTAACCGCGAAGGAAGTAGGGGGTCTTGGGACCAACGGGAGACAGCGGAGGAGATGATGGAATGGATGGGAGAGTTAGATAGGGAAGTGCTGGAGCAGTTCAGCATGTGACAAACGGGAGGGGAAACGGAAGCTAATCAGTGGGGAAAAAAAAGGGGGACGGATACATAGGAAAGAGGGAGAGAGGACTCGGAAGGCGAGAGGCGGGCGATGCTTGGATACCAAAGGGATGTGGACAGGATAATGGGGATCATATTTGAGGAAGGGCATGTATATATAGGTTTGGGTTCTATTATTATCAATTTCTCCCTTCTATGTTAGTGGCGACGAATGGCGGACGAGGCGCAAGGCGGGGTACCGCCACCGGTACTACCGATCAGGTTCACTCCACTCAAGAAAGCGGGGCCCTCGCCTATACGAGTGGACGAGGGGGAGGAAAAGGCGGGGGCGGCGCCGGCGGCTCCTTTGATGTATGCACGGAATCCTCCGATTATGTCCGACCACTTCCTCCAGATGTTGCAGGCGAGCCCGACGGCTATCGAGATTTACTCACAGCTGAACAGGAACTCGCTCAAAATTTGGACGGACGGACCTGATGAAGGGGGAATTAAGGACGACCTCGACGCGTGGAACGAATGGCAACCACCAGCAGGCAAGCCACACTGGGGGCCAGGGATCAAGACGGGAGTGTTGGCCAAAATGGCGGAGGCTTTGGCGGTGGTGGTGGGACATCACAGGGATCAAGATCTCATCGATTCCATGGCTTATATGGTACGGCCTATAATGGATGACGGGGAAATCATAACCGAAGGGAAAGTGACGGAACTGGTGGCTGCTATTAACCGGCTGATAATAGCAATCCGACAGCAGGACATCAAAGTCACTGCGGCATACCACGATTGGAACAAGCGCATGATGCTCAATCCGGTTGATGACTTGGCGTCGTGGTTGGAGACGGCAAACACGCAATGGGCGGACGAGGTGAGGAAGGAAGCAGGTTTCTTTACAGAAGCCATGAAGCAGTATAACGACTGCATGGACGCGATGGGGCACATCAAGGAACGGGGAACGGCACTCAAGAGGCTCATGGACAACGCGATGAACGGGAGTGCTCTGTTGGATGAGGCGACCCGAAAGGCGACGGTGACGGAACTGCGGATGTGGGTTTATCACCTGTCGTTGGTGAGGGGGTGTGTGGATGGTTGGGTAGCCTGGATTAGGCTTTGGCTGAAATTAATGGAGGAACCGGAGGCTGCGTCACCGGAAAAGAGGAAGAAGAAGAGAAATAAGAAGAAAAGCGGCTCGGAAGGCTCGGAGTCGGATGAGGATTCAAAGGAGGATGGATCGGAGGATGACGAGAAGGCTCGCGCGGGTTGGGCGAGTAGTACAAACAGGAGTTCGGTCCAAGGATGGGAAAAAAGGGAAACGATAGTAAAAGAGTTGAAGGCAAATACGGAGCTGGCAAGGCGGGGGTACGACCAAATCGACCAAAGCCAAGGGGACGACAGGCGATATATGAACATGATGCGGCAATTTGCGGTACAGTTCAAGAAACAGCTGCGTGGGGCGCAGAGTGGCAACGATCTGGAATCAATTTGCTTCGTCTTGGCGGACGTCTTGGGAATTGTTGGGGCAAATCAGGGGTTGTCGAACCAGCAGACGTAGAAAGAAGTCTTCGACAAGGAAGTCAAGGGCAATGCGGCGAGATCGCACTGGCAGTTCGTGGATGTGATCCATTATGTCTTCGGCACGGTCTTTGGGTTCGTGGCACTCACCGATGCGGATGAGGAATTGGAAACGGTTCGGGGGGGTGATCCAGGATAAGACCAGGGCCCGCGTGCCTCTAGAGACCGGCCTTATTCCAAGCAGTCATGGACACGTGCCTGATCAACGACGAGCGGAAGGTATACCCGCTAATCTTGGGGCATGGCTTATGGAGGGAACAGGCTACCAAGAACGTGGTGACGGAGATGCTGAACGCGGGCTTGAGACTGCCGACACTACCCAATGACAACAAGGACAAATGGCAGAAATGGCAAGGCAAAACCAACCCGGTGGCTTGGGCCGATGGATCACGAAGACGTCAAGGCAATAAAGATGCTGTTGATGGATCCAGCGATTCTGGCGAAGATGCCAAAGGCACCAATGCGGCAGCATCAAGGAGGACGGCAGACCGGTGGAGGTGGCGGCAGTACAAGGGGCCAACAGGGCGGTGGCAGGCCACAACGTGGCACGGGGGACTTCGGCAGAGGGAGGACGAGGCAGGGGTCTAACAGGGAAGATCGTCGCCCGCATCCATATACTCGGCCAGCAGAGGTAAACGCGGCACATGGAGCGGGAGGGTTCAGGCAGAAAGGATCCGGACCAGATGTGATGGACCCATCTTTTTACACGAACGCGGCAAGGAATCGGGATTTGAAACCGGGCGAGACAAGATATCCCCCGGACGATCGACTCAGCAATGCACCGGGAGTCCCCAAATATGAGCGAAGGGCGCTGAAGGAGAACAGCCACTGGCGTAAATTGTGCTACTGGCAGATCGGGATATGGTTCTTACGCCTCAGGGGCGTATGTTGCATACACAATGACGATATATTGTATCACGACGACATGGATAAAGTCTCGCGGGAGGAGCAGAACGCGGCTATACGGAAACTGAAGGAGGCGATTCGACACGGTATGAGGCAGCTGGGAGGATTGGAAGACCTGTTTCACCCGCACGAACTGGACGAGTTGGAACGGTTCAACACCCGAGAACATCAAGAAATACGGATGGAAACGTAAGGATCGAGGATCGTACTTGTCCGCGGCGGGAATACGGCAACGAGGCGGTGGTGGTGGAGGACGTGGCGGCGATCGAGGAAGAGGTCGAGGGGGCGCACAACGATCGGCGGCAACAGGGCCGGGGATGGCCTCAGAGGTAAAGGATAAAGGAGAGAAGATGGAAGGGAAGGAAAGGAAAGGGGGTGAAGGGAGCAAAGGAACAGGCAACAGTTTCCCGTATGTGCACCCGGATCGACAGGCATTGATTTCAGGGGCGACGGCGGGTCTACCGGAGCGACAGGGAGCGGCGGGAGGGGGCACACCCACGCCATCGGGTAGGATAATATCCGTGGAGGGAATGGAACAAAAACATGAACGGAAACATGGCATATTTGAACAGGAACGGACGCCGAGGGAGGAAGAGGCGCGACCGCGACGGCGTGAGGATTATTCCTCGCATCCGCAATGGTTCGACGAACAGTTGTCATCTCCTCGTCCTTGGAGGGTCTGCAACCATCTCTTAGCATGTGCTGCCTTCCCCGTGGCGCAAGCCCACGCCGTATGTACCTCTCCGCTACCCATTTCTCCCCCACCTTCGTCAACATGGCCAGAAAAACATATTGGTTCCTCGCCTCCTCCGACTTGGCGAATTGTTTCCATAAACCCTCTCGCTCTCTAAACCACCGCCATCTTAACCCCCATAGTTTCCTAATTGCCATCCACCTTTTATCCCCCGTTATCCGTTCCGTGTACAAAATTGCCTCCACCCGTTCACTCCACTCGTCACCCCATCTCCTCTATGAACTGCCGTGCCTCCTCATCCACCTTATATTCCATCCCCCTAATCCGTCCCCACTGCTGGTCCCCCTCCGTCAGCTCCAATTGCAACCTTAGTTCCCGTTTGTTCATCTTCTAACGTGTGTCCTAACGTAGAAGTGACAAGTGTTGTGTCTGGTGCTTGTTGTTGGTCCCCCACTCTCCTTCTTTTCCGTCTCCTCTCCTCTTTCCTGTCTTCCCTTTCCATTTTCCTCCATTCCTCCTTTCTTTGGAAATCCTCCCAAGCCACCATTGCTCCCACATACTCCTTTTCTGCCTTTTGGAGGTGATTCCGTAAAGTAAGGATCCCCCATGCGAACCCACTTCTGCATCAGAAAGTAATGTCTTTCGTGTCTACTAGCCCAAGATGCCAGCGTCTTTCCATACCCACAATCCTCCTGTTCCTCCGTCTCCTCACTCGTTTCTCCACTGTCCTCCTTTTCCTCGTCAGATATTTCCTCTTCGGACTTGCCCTCTTTTTCCATACCTAACGTAGATAAGTATGTATCATATCCCCTCGTGTCACTCATTCCTCCTTCTTAGCCTTCTTAGAAGGTTGTTCCTCCTCCTTGTCCATTCCCCTTTCCTTTTCCCGTTTCTCTTTCTCCCATGTTGCCCTTGCCTCCATAATTTGTGCTTTCTCGTTCTCCCAGGCTGCCTTGGCCTCCTTATGTTGCTCCCGAACCATCCTCCTTTCTTGGTTCCACTCATAACGTGCTCGTCTCACCATAGCCACCTCCTCTAACGCCTTTCTCGTGACGTCTGCCTGCCCCATCAACCGACTTGTCCTCTCCGCCTCCTGTCGACATATTTCCCCTTGGTCTATCCACTTCCACACCTTCTCTTGCAACATCCTATACTCCCGTGTGGCCTCAGCAAAGTAATCTATCTCTCAAACGCAGAGTTTAGGGAAGCTACCCAGCTAAGGGTAAAGAATAACAGCAGAAAAGACTTTTAATAAATTTGGGTCACACAAAATGTTATGATCTTTACAGAATGGCAAAACTCATTTGATTCTAGGCATTCCAGACTATGATTCGCAAATACTCTAGAAAGTGTCCTCGCGAATACTCTAGAATACTAGGTGGAGTAACGGGTATTAATAGTACATTACAACGCTCCCCCTTAGTCGCAAGTCATAGGCTATATTAGTATGTAATACAAAGAAAATAGTGGTGAGGATCAGTTATGGGTAACCCGACGGTCATCAACTCCCAATTGCATCACATCCTCTATATATCTATATATGTAGTCATGCAGTAGTATGTATGCATATGAAGTATGTATGTGTTCAGAAATTTGCAAGCGCTTCCCGTAGAGGGTATCAAATCGGAAAATTTTAGATTTCCTATTCTAGGACAGAAAGAAGAATAGAAAAGCAGTGGGTCAAGAGCCGTCCAGCCGAGGCTGGATCGCCGACTACCACGCGCAAAACAAAGCTGCTGCAACAAGCAACAAACTGCACAAAACACTCAAAGCAAACATAAGTGAGTGGACACGCAAATACCGAAATTACTCGATCTTTACCGTAAATTTGCTAAGTAAATACGAATTGTTCTTTCGGTAAATATTTTTTCATAACATCACCTATCTGCTTTTTCGTACCTACCTTTACAAACTTAATCTCACCGTCTCTCTGTAGCTGGTGCATAAAGTGTAATTCTAAAGGTAAGTGTTTAGTTCTATTACCTGACATACCCCTCTCTGCCGCTAAAATTGTTTGTGAGTTATCCTCAAATAGTTCTATCGGGCTCTTTTGGGCTATGTTTAGCTCTTGTGTGATGTGTTTCAGTGCAAGTCCTTCCCTAATGCACTCAGTTGCTGCAAATATTTCAGCATCATTTGAACTCAGGGCGATGCGACTCTGTCGCTTTGATAACCATGCAACTGGATCGCTGCTCCATAGGGTCACGAATCCAGTGCGGGACTTTCCTGTTTTCTTACAAACTTTGTGAGCCGCGTCGGGCCACATGGAAAGTTTTGGATAGGTTTGCCCTTCCTGCTCTGACTTAGGCTCAAGGTAAGCTAAAACTCGATAAGAGTTAACTAAATAGCGAAAGATTCTGCCTAACATCGCATAAGTCATTCCCTTATCGATAGTTTGCATGGCACTTGCCGAATTTAGTGCTTGTTCTATATCGGGCCTTGTCATCTTCGCGAGAAATAGCAAACGACCAACTAAACTAGGAATTGAAAATTTTCGCAAGCTGGCTGATTCCGACATCGGTTCCGTGAAATGTTCTTGCGCTGGAGTACTGACGGGTTTAGCAGAATCGTAACATACTTCTTTTAATATCTGCTGCTGATATTTTCGCTGATGTAAAATTATTTTCCCGTTCGATTGCTCTATCTCTATTCCTTTGAATTCACGGGCTATACCGAGTCTTTTGAGCGGGAAATGTTTTTCTAATGCGGACGCAAAACGCTCATATGCTTGTTTGTTTGGTGCTGTGAACAACAAATCATCTACATGAAATATCCCTACTATCGCTTCTCTTAAGGTTTATCATTTTCTACAAACATACATAAATCAGAATCTAGCAGCCTAAAACCTAATTCCTCTAACGTGGGTGCTAATATCTCATACCATCTTCTTCCTGCCTGAGGTGCGCCATACAAGGCACCATCTATACGCCATATCATCCCCTCATGCCCTTCTCTTTCTACACTCTCTGGCGCATATGCATAAACAGGGTCATTCATACGAGCATTTAGGTATGCATTTTTAAAGTCTATGCCGTATAGTTTGTGTTTGTGCCAGGCAGATAGTTTGGCGAGAAATAAAAGTGAATGGTGCGCGGCGCAAGGAACAAAGAGCTGATCTGGGTTATAGCTGACACCGGGTTCTAACATATCTCCCCGTAAAGCTAAACGAGACTTTATGAACTTTTTCCCGTTCTCATCTAATTTTACTTTGTGAACCCATGTCAATCTAACTATCTTACTAACTCCTGCCTTGCTTGCCTCCTTATGGGGTACCCATGTGTATGTGTTAAAGGATTGAAGAGCTTTTAGCTCTGCTTTCATACCCTCTAAAACATCTTTAGCTGTCAAACCTGCCTCTATGACATCTTTGGGTACTCTGACGTCTACATACAAATAAAAATTACGAATCTCATCTGCCACCATACGGTCATCGCATAAAAACATATTAGCGGGATTTTGCAACGGGTATTCGGGATCTTTCACGGAGTATTTGAGGATTTCCGAATTCAACATTCGTTCTTCTTCGTCCTCAAACTTAACTATGTGGGTGGGCTGAGGTCTGTCTCTTACTACGAGTCTATCTCTGGGGTCACTCACTCTGCTGACTACCCCTACCCGTACTATGTTCTCCCATCCCACACCATACTTTTTCTTCGCCCATCCATCTCCCCATGCACGCGCTGGCACTCTTACTACCTTACCTATCAGCTCTTGAGCCTCTCTCTTTTCTCTCTTGGGCTCATTGCTAGGGGTAAATCTCTCTACTGCCTTGCGCTGCCTTTTACCGGGGATTATGTTACTCTCCGTTACTCTCTTCTGCTCCCACGTTAATCCCTTAGATGGTGGTGATTTTTCTTCGTATGCTCTTCTTTTATGTAATTTTAGTGGATCTGTTGGATCTTGTTCATTTTTATGCTCTTGTGGTTTGATCTTGTGCTCTGTGGGTGATTGTTGTGGATAATGTGGCTCTGGACTTGTGTGTAGGCGTGTATGTTTGTGATCCAGTGTATTCTTCTCCACATGCTCATTTTTATGCGTGCTCATTCTCATTCACATCGACATCAGCATTTTCTATCTTCCCCTCAGCTTCATCAAACTGTGTTGTTGGGTGGTCGTTGTTGACGTTGTGCGGTGACTTAGGTGATTGAGGTGGCGACTGGGGTGGTGACGCTTGTGGAGATGTGTGTGGTTGCTCACTCTTATTCTCATTCTCCCCCTCAGAGTCATCATTATCCCACGACACTAGTTTAGGAGGATGAGCTTGTTTACCAATTTTATGAATATTAAATCTCACATCTCTCACTCCGGAAATTATCTTCTTACCATCCCATACGCGGTACAGTTCCCGAAATAGATCATATCCTACTAACATCACCTTTTCCCCTCTGTACTCTCCCTTCCGCACTTAAGTCTTAGGTACATGTAACACACCCATGCATCCTATTGGTTTTAAGTGAAAGAGTGTTGGTTTTCTACCTAACAGCTGTTCATAAGGCGAGATTCCTTTGCGTTCCCCGTGAATTGCAGGTAGTATGTTGTGAATGGTTGTGGCTGCGTGTTCTAATTCTGCCCAGAATTGCGGCGGTAATTTAGCGTGATATCTCATTGCTCGTGCTGGCCCCGCCGTAATATCATTCACTTTTTCTGCAATAGGATTCCAGTCTTTATCGTTTGTCGCGGAAGCTTTCCAAATAAAGCGAATATTTTTCCACCACTTTATGACTTCCTCCGGAATATTAAATTCTTGATCTGCACGAATTTCCTTTACTTTGTTTCCTGTCTGTCTTTCATAAAAGGCTACAGCTTGTTTTAAGCAATCTACAAACTCATTCTTATGGGCTAAATAAAAATCAAGAATGAACAGTGAGTAGTCGTCGGTGACTGAAAATTTAAACCGCTTACCACCTATTGATCTAGTTGCCCACGGTCCTGATGAGTCTATATGTAGGATTATACCTGGCTTTTGGGCTCTTTCTATCTTATTAACTGCAAAACGTGGCAAACGTTTAGACTTTCCTATCATGCAAGATTCGCAAAATCTCACATCGTTCTCGTCACCTACTAACTTAATGTTCAAAATTTTTGCTTATAGGCGCATCTTTGTTAACCCATAATGCCCACAGGCATAGTGAAAACGCTTGATTCCTATCTTTCTAGGTTTGTCTGACTTTCTGGGGTACGCTTCGTATAATATTATATCTATGTGTAATTCTTTCTCTCTCTTACTTACTTCATGCTTATTTATTTCCTTTTTGTTGTCATTTGTGGGGCTTCCCTCCCCTTCTACCCCCTTGTTGCGAAAGGATCATATCTTTCGTTGACTTTCAATGGTTCATCATATTCGTCATCCCATCTATATATCATACTTTTAGTTAACCTCCCCCTTACTAATATATCACTCTCGTTAATGTGGATGGGGTGTTTAAGTATTACTAGCTGTCCGTTTTGGTGGATGACTGATCTGTTGTGTTTGTGGTCCATCTGTCCTGTAGAGACTATGCTGACTGGCAAGGTAGTGTCGAGTAACATCTTCTTTTCTACTGCTCTAGGCCTTCCTTTTCCATCTATCACTGTCAGCCTAGCTCTTCCTGACTTACTCAACTCCCTCTCTCCATTACCTGTCAGTAGCTCTACAGGGTCTATCTAATCGACATCCATCAATCTGTCTTCTCTGCATGATATGTCTGTGCTTGCTCCACTATCCTGTACTGTCATGTCTCTTCTTTTTCATCACTCTTTTCTCACATGCATCAACATATGCTCTGTCTCTGTTTCTGTCTCTGTCTTTGTTTCTGTCTCTAGTTTTCCCTCTCCTCTACCCTCACCTTCTCTCTCTTCTGTGAGTTGTGGAGGTGTAGTGATGGGACTCTGTCTGACTGCTCTATCCAAGTACACTCCTTCTATTGCTCTTACTATGTCAGTCAAAAAGTCATCTCTCTCTAGCTCACCACTCACGACACGCATCACATCTCCATTCATTCCCCTCACGCACTCATTCATTAACGTTTTAGCTATTTCATTTATGTCTTTGAAGATTGATGGGTTGCGTGTTTGTTGTTTGTGTTGGTGGGAGTGCTGTGATTGGTCTAGAGCTAGAGATTTGGTGTTGTTGTGAGGTGGGACCTACCTGGTTGCCGAACTTGTTGGCAGAAGTGGGTCCAAGTCGTCGCTCTCCCTCATCCACTCCACTCTCTTCGCTCCCTTCTCTGCTCTGGCCGGTCCGCTGACTAGAAAATAGATTATGTTTGCGTGGTTGTTGCGGAATATTTTGCGAGACTTGTGGACTTGTGGAAATTTTGGTGTCACGTAAAGTTTCCAATTCCCCGAAAACGAGTCTTTGCGAGATTTTATGGGACTTTTCAAATGCCGCAGCTTTAAGACCTCGTTCGTCTGGGTAGTAAGGAGATTTGGGGGGACGCAATACGGGACTTACTGACAAATCCAAGTCCGGATAATCTGGGTCTTGTGTGGCGTGATATCCGCAGTACCTCGCATAAGATAATCGTTCCGCGTGATTTTCGAATACTCCCTTTCCTTTTGATTTTTCAACGGAAACATTACACGGTTTTTTGCCTCTGTTTATTCCGGCACATTTCGTGTCAGGCGTGACTCCGTAAGAACTCTCAAGCCTCAAAGGAGTTTTGTTAGGGTTAGGTATGACTGGGGAACCTCGTGGGGTGGCGGATATTCCTTGCCTTCTCCCCGTAGTGAGGAGGGACCTCGTAGGGTGGCCGATACTAACCGCACTTCCCGTCCTTCTCCGCTCTCACTACGTCTATTCCCTACCCTAGGTGTAGTCTTTGTTTCGTTCAAAAGGGCTTGGGGACAGGTAGATTCGGGGGGAGGTGAGCTTGGTTGCTCGTCATCTTTTTCTCTTTCCTCCTCATCATCATCGTTTTTATCATAAGTGTTCCCCATATGTATTAAAGCAATGTTTGTATCGGAGTCACTTTGTTCGTCTTCGTTTTTGTCGTTGTCGGTTGTTATCAAAGTGAGTGCTTTCTTTTTCTTATGAAAGGGTTTCTTTTTGTTCTTGTAATTGTTCTTTTGTTCGTTCTTTTCTTGTTCTGTGGTCTTGTTTTCTGTTTGATTCCTCTTCAATTTTCCTGCTTTGCGGAACTTTTCCGAAATCACCGGGCAATATCTCATGGTATGGCCTTTGGCATCACATCCGAAACACGTGACTTTGAGTGTCCAGTTTGGAGCTGTCTTTGGTCCCGGTTTATTGTCTCCCTTTTTCCCTTTATTATCCATCAGGAGATTGGTCTCTTGCCGCTGCTTGCCATCCCGAGATTTTTTGTTGTTGTCTTTGCGGATTTGAGCTCTCTCACGGAAATTGTTACGTCTTTCTTTTTCTTCCCACATTAACCATCTTTCCCTAGATGCTTCGCATAGTTCCGAGAAATTTGGTCTTAGTCTGGCCGGGAGATCATAGTGGTCCACCTGAAATTTATCCCCGAAAGCTGGATGGTAGCGCAATTTCTTAAATAGCTTTCTCTTTGGTTCCTCATCGGAAAATGGCGCCCCGCGTAAACTTTCAAGCTGGATTTTCTTTGCGAGAAATTCATTCAGCCAGTCTATATACCTCTGACCTGCCCTTGGCCTCGTTCCCTCAAACTCTTCCTCTAACGTGTACCTACCTGCTCCGGAAATGCCTCCCCACTGATCTTACTGCTGTCAACTCTTCAATGAGTCCTTTCGTCTTCTGTGTTCGCAGGAAGTTAGATACATTGTCTTTGGAGAAAGCCACAGACAGACATAGCTGTAAAGTTTTCATCCTTTCATAATATTTCTTCTCTTTGCGGATAGCTGTCTTTCTTCTTGTATGTTGTTTTCTACTTAATCTTTTCTTCTTATTTGCTTCTTTCTCTTTCCACTCTCTCTTTTGTTTTGCTGTCATTTTATCCCAACCTTCTGGCTGTTTGTTATCTTCTTTCTTTGCCTGGGGTCTCTGTCTTCCTCTCTGAGAGGCATCTGACTTTTCATCTTCCTCACTATCACTTATGGGCGTGCCGGGTTCTTCTAAGTCTTCTGCCGCCTTAGCCCTTGCTTCATCGTAAGGAAAATCCTTTTTGGCTTTAGCCGGGTCGGCCAATGCCACAGATACCATCTCTGCCACGTGGACAGATACTCCCTGCATATGCTTCTGAAACTTGCTTGACCAAGGCCAAAAGCTTTGGTCATCGCCCTCGAATATGGGCACTTGACTCAATACGTGCTTCGGCACGCTTGCCTCCTTGTCAAGGCTCATAACCAAAGTAATCTATATCTCAAACGCAGAGTTTAGGGAAGCTACCCCGCTAAGGGTAAAGAATAACAGAAGAAAAGACTTTTAATAAGTTTGGGTCACACAAAATGATATGACCTTTACAGAATGGCAAAACTCATTTGATTCTAGGCATTCCAGACTAATGTTATGACCTTTACTGGCGAATACTCTAGAAAGTGTCCTCGTCAGTAATAAAGGTATTAATAACTGTCCGGCCTAGGAACATGCCTATGACTTAGACTATCCAAATTACCGTAAATTGACTAGGCGGAGTAACGGGTATTAATAGTACATTACAACGCTCAGCCACATGCTTATAGATATCCTTCCCTATTCTTATTTCCCCCTTTTCCCACATCCCCTTTTCCCCTTCCTCGGTCTCCTCCTCCCATGCCTTACTCCAAGTGTCTGTCTGCCCCTTCCCTCCCTTGTCCTCAGCCTTTTCCTCTTTGCCTGTCTCCTGTTTCTTCATCGTGACCTAACGTAGATATGATATCCTGTATAACCTATATCTTTCCCTTCCTCATTTCCACATGCATTGCTCCCTCTGAGCTTCCCCACCCTACGCACTCACTGCGAAAAAGGAAAATAAGGACTTGAAGGGTACTGATATGGCCGATATGGGCAGTATTCCATCTTTTGCAAAAAGCCAGTAAAATCCCTTGAAAAGGCTCCCCTTTTCCGTCTCCACTGTCCCTGAGGATGCCACACGCAAAAGGCGTGGTTTTCCACTTGAAATTCTGTGGCATGATGTCTTCCTTGTTTTTGTCTTGTTTTGTCAAGCCCCTTGTGTTTTTTCCCAAACCCACTCCACCATTTGTTTCCCTTAATAGTATCCCCTTTGTGGTTTCCGCCACTTCCCATCCTTCAATTCCATCTGACAGTGAGCATAAATCCTCCCATGTCAATCATCCGCCACGTCGTCTGATTGTCTCCCTCCAACCGTCTTCCCCCTTTTGTATCCAGTGCTAAATAAACCCCTCCATATACCATGCCATATAATTGTTCGTCCCTCCAAGCCTTCGAATCCGTGCCGTATTCCCCCTTGTGGCACCTTTCCCCATGTCTTGGTCCCTCCGACCTACCATCCTCCTCTGACATCGGTAAGAACCACCCACCTTCCATACTATTCCTGTGCCTTTATTCAAGCACTTATTGTGAGAAAACATGTTATCATGCCTTCATCATTCACAGTAAACATAGAACCAACGGTTGCGTAAAGATTTCCATTCCATTTGTGAGTGGCATGTCCCGTGTACATGTGTTGTATTCCTTGCGACTTCTGAGCACAGCAACCCCCTGCTCATCGCTCAACAAGCTCGAAAACACACACTAAATCCATCGAACGTAATCTCCCAACATATATGCATACAGATGCAACCATATTCCAACATAGATTCCGAGTTCTCATATGAAAAACGACTTCCCGCCATGTGATGTGTATGAGTCAAACATAGCAACCCTTGTTCCCCCGAAAAACCACACAAGAACCCAAAGACAATCCAAGAAATGCATGCCCCATGCATAGATCCATCCATAAACATCCAAAAACCATCAACAATCATTAAGTTCCATACCAATAAACCATGTCGCCACTTCGAACCTGTGCCGATTTTCTCAAGTCACAGAAGACCCGAAAATTTCCGAGTAACGAGGAAAATTTCCTACCCCGTAAACTGTGTTTTTATTAGCGACTCCAATGTTACAGAGACTAAATATTCAATAATATAATAACTGTCTAACTACTTGTACAATGAGGAATACCTAACGTAGAAGGGACTCCGTACTCTCCAAGCCAAGGATAACCGACAGACCGGAACATCGGGTAATGCCATTATATACCGGGTGGGCCGGCATAACAGCAGCTCCAGGTCTCTAAGTCATAAAATGAAAGGTAGCCACACAGGGCATATTGGCATTGGTGCCACTTATGCCACCCACCAATGGGCAATTTTATGATATACTGTTGGTAATAATAGTATTTAGTCATACCGGCCCACCTCAAGGACAATTACCTATTTTACATATATCACTTTATGTGTAACGGTGAATTCAAAGGGGGTTGGGGCACTTCAATCAGTGACGTGTCAGGAATTATTCAAAAAAATCTCTAAAGTAAGAGTAAAGTACGAACCCTCTCGTCTAGTGGGTTATGTGCCTTGGCAGCGCTTAGTGACTCTGGCACTGCAAGCAAGGGAGGAGAACCATCGCCGACCTGGGAGGCGACTGTCTACGAAAGAGGTTGGTGCCATTCCATTAATTTGCACATAAAAAGGGAAGCTCTCGCATTGAGACCCTTGGCTCAGTTGCTTTGAACGCATGCAGTGTACCTGTCTCCGTGAGTAGGTGACCGGCCGCCGTCTGTGGCAGTGGGAAGAAGACAGCACACAATCTGGTATGCTGCACTGTGGCTACTAAAACAAACTCAAAGAACAAGACAGAAAGACCTCGTAATGAGTTTTAGCACTCTAAGAGGCACGGACAAAAACAAAGTCAGCAGGACGGGAAAAGGACAATATGACGGGAGAACCCCGTTCAAGCAAGTTCAGAGGGAAATAGTTTTGGCATTAGGGGCCAAAAGACTCAAAGGGGCACTGAAAGAACACATTAGGTTAGTTCATGAGAGTAATGTAAGTGCGTTGCATAGCAAAGGAAAGCAAGTCCCCAATTACAATGTGGCGGTGGGGAGAGAGAGCAGGAAAGCAATCAGCAAGAGAGAGAGAGAGAGTAAAGATAGGGTTGAGAGAGGAGGAAGAGGAAGCTGAGTTAGACTCAGAGTCAGGATCAGACAAGGAAAACCTTACCTCTTATTTTACTGAGACAGAAAGGCAGCCTACTTTAGGGGGAAATAGTGGTAAGAGTGAGCTAAAGGGAGGAGAAGAGCAGGTGGAGGAGAGAGGGAGAGTGAGTAGTGAGCTTTCACCTACTTATTCCACACCAGCAACGACAACAATCAGGACGAAGAGCAAGGAGCAAGTAGAGGAAAAAGAGAAGGAAGACAGAATGATAGTGGCATATGAGGAGAGTTTGGAGAATGAGATGAAATGACAGAGAGAGGAAGCTTTTTCGTTTGTGTTTGACAAGCTAGTAGGTAAAGCAAAGAGGAGTGTGGCGGATATGGTGAGAGACACCTCACCAGACTTTGGTCAGAACTTGCACATTGTGTGGGCAAGACTAACCAAAAGGTTTGGTAAGGTGAGTGAGGAGGATGTGCAAGATAAGATAAATGCGATGAATGCATGGACGTTTGATGAGGGGTGTAATTATGCTCCGCAGTTTGATGCGTTTGTTGCGTTAGATGAAGAGCTAAAGGCAGTAGGCCATAAACACCCAAAAGAACAATGGAAACAATAATCACTAATGCCTTACAAAACCCTGAGTATGCGTCGGAGGGGGTGAGAAAGGATTGGGGAGGATGGATGAGCACACTGAAGATGAATAAGAAGCAGCATGCATGGTCTTTTGAGGAATGGTGGGAGGAGTTGGAAGAAAAAGCGCTGGAAATAGACAGAAACAGAGAAAGAGAGAAGAAGATGAAGAAAGAAAAAGGACACGGAGGAAAAGATGCCAAGAAAAGAGCGGAAGGGCAGAGAGGTGTGTGTTTTTGGTTTCACAAAGAGAGTGGATGCAAGTGGGGGGGATGAGTGTCGTTTTGCTCATACAGAGGGATCAGTCACTATGCGTAGTGTGCCTGGGGTGTGCTACATGTTTGAACAGTCAGGCAGCTGTGATAATTCTAACTGTAGGTATAAACACACCACCACTAACAAGAAAGGGGGGAGGAAAAGGAACAGGAACGAGAAAGAAGACTTTGAAGAAAAGTAACATGAAATGTTTCAATTGTAACATGGGGCATGTGTTCTGCGCATGTGAGAAGGAGTGCAGGATGTGTGGGGGTGAGCATAGACTGCATGAATGTGAAGAGATGAAGAATGCGAGAGAAGAGCCAGGTGAGAAGGAAGAACCGAGAGAGAAGGAAAAGAAAGCAAAAAGGGAACAAGGAAAGTTAGGAAGGGGGAGTGAGTCAGACACTTCTGACACAAATGAAAAGAAGGGCTCGAATTCACGGGGCCAAAAGCCGTAATAAAGGCGGCGAATTTTTTTCGAGAGAGAGCAAGCATGGTCAAGGAGAAAGCCCACATGGGCAAAGTGAAGGTAGTACAAGAGAGAGGTCTATCGTCAATGTGAGGGGCGAGTGTCAGGTGAGCAGCAATGT
>WBZZ01002484.1:5000-10000 GCA_019918135.1 Paulinella micropora | reverse complement strand
GGAATGTTCTTTTGGGTAGCGACCATGCCAAGTCCGAGATGATCGGATTGGCTCGATGTTTGAATTCAAAATCAACTTGTGCCTCAAGCTTTTCGAGCACAGGCTCTGTTTCCAGATAGTTCGAAATGTTTCGTGTTTCATCAGGTTCATCGCATAAATGGACGAGAGGTGTTTATCTGGCAGTACTTCAGCATTTGAGCACGGTTGATTTGAAGTCGCTGGTAAAAAGAGACGATGGATTGGAGCTGTAGACCGAATTTCGAGCGTGGGCGGTAAAGGCAAGAGACCAGAGCTCTTTGTAGATATTGGCCCATTTTTGAGGAAGCGGGTCGCAATTTTCTCAAGGTTTGGCGAAAGATAAGCAGAGGTCATAAGTGAGAAATGGCCAGGCAAGTGACTGGACAGCGTAGTGCTGGTATAGCCACAGTTTCATAAAGCCATTGATCGAGCAGCTATCGATGCTTGCATAGAAAGAATGAACTTCTTTTGGATTGCTGCACGTTGTTCGTTTCGCTGAGGTCATGGTAGACAATCCATCCGAGGTCTTTGAAAGGCTTGTCAGCGATGAAGTCAATCGGTTTGCCCAGTAATATTAAGGGCGGGGTCGAAAGGTGGGAACGAGATCGGCAATAATCGTTTGAGACCCTTATGGTCGTCGGCTTTAGTCCAGTATTTGAAAGCAAGGCTTTTGCATTTGGCGGTTTCGCGGCCATTGTTCTGGACCATGACAGAAATTTGTCAATCATGTTGATGGACGATTGACAGTGTTTCGGGGATCGGCAGTGTAGTTTGAGGTCGTCAGCATAAGCAGCTTCGTGCACGATGACTTCATCTGTTGAGGTCTTATGCTTGAAATGATAACCGTTGTTTTTGGTCAAGGGATGATAGGAGGTCAAGGAGTAGGTTGAAAACTATGTTGAAAAGGAGAGGAGAAATGCAGCATCCTTGAAAAACGCCCACAGCAAAAACAAAGGGTTCTGATGACCAATCTTTCCCTTCGATTGTGGCTACTAAGAGTTCGTAGTATAAAAAGATTATGCGAGCAAACATAGGGGGCACGTGGTACCACCAGAGAGCGAACTGGATCAAGTTGTGGTTTACGCTTCCAAAAGCGTTTTGTAGGTCAATCCATGCTATGACCAGTTGGCGATAGTGATCTTTTGCATTTCTGATGGTAGCTTTTGTAGTAGCAATGTGCTCGGGGCATCCTGCAACGTTACGGAGGAAACCTTTTTGTTTTGCTCTGTCAAAGTACTTGTTATCTAGCAAAAAACTCTCTAGGCGTTTTGACCACAAAGAGAAAAAATACCTTACCCGAGCAGCTTGTCAGAGCAATCGGACGATAGTTTGAGGCCTGAAGTGGATCGCCGTCCTTATGAAGGAGGGAGATAGCAGCTTGGGCCCAGCTATTAGCTACGTCAGTTGTCCAACACTTGACAATGAGTTTGTGTAAGAAAAGTAAAGCGGTGGGAAGTCTCTTGTAAACAAGGTAGCTAATACTATCTCTGCCAGGGGCTGCACCATTACGCTTGGCAAACACAGATCTTTTGGTTTCCAAGAAGGACGGTGGCTTGAGGTCAAAGGGGACAGTTGGTAGAGGTGGGCGATTCATTTCAGGTAAGGGCACGTAGGTTTGTTCACGATTAGCGTCTTTGTATAGGTTGGGAAAGTAGGAGTCACAGTTTTCTTTGGATAGGGAGGAAGTGGTTTGGGTTGAGGGGGATGAAACAGATTTTTGGCAAACTTATGAGGGTCATTTCGGAAGCGTGTATTTGCTTGTCGTTGAGCGGAGCTTAAAGTTGCTTCCTTGAGACGACGGCGGAGGCGGTTACCGGTCTTCAATAATACTCGCCAAGTTTTTTGCAGGCTTTTTGCAACAGCAGCTGGAATTGAACCTGCCCTTTTGAGATCTCGCAGATGTCTCTTTTGGATCAGTTTTTGTTGTCGGTTCTGCGTGAGTTCTGTTTGGAGCCGGATTACGTGGCGGTTTTTTCGTTCATGAGTTTGTTCTTGTGTTTTTGTTTGAGGTACCCGTTGTGATATGAAGTCGTAGAGATATCTTTCAAATTTCGCTACTGCTTCGTCACACGACAAGCGTTTGATGAGAGAGGAGGGAGGATGAGAGGGAGTGCGGATTGGAGTTCTTCTTCAATGCCTTTCCATTCGCTTGGTGTTGATGCAATACCAGGCGTTTTCTTCTTTCGGTTGGTTCTTTCGTTCTTGTCCGATGGACGAAATGGGAGTATGTCTCGGCGTCAACACAGTGGGTGGAATCCAGGTTGATAATGCCGGGTTGCGACTTGTAGTCCGGATGGACGTGCGCTTTTGGGCTCTTCTTTTCGAGGAGGCCCGAAAGGTCTTCGTAAGGGTGAACATGAGCAAAATCTCCTCCAGGGGGTTCAGGCGGTGCAGAGCACGCACTGGGAGGGTGACGGCGGCCAATCCGGAGGGAATAGCGGTGCGTAGTAGATAGATAGATAGATGATAGATAGATAGATAGATAGATAGTAGATAGATAGATAGATAGATAGATAGATAGATAGATAGAAGATAAATAGATAGATAGATAGATAGATAGATAGATAGATAGATAGATAGATAGATAGATAGATAGATAGATAGTAGATAGATAGATAGATAGATGATAGATAGATAGATGAGATGTCGCAAAGGAATGTAGTCCTTGCAAAGGAACGCAGTTTCACATCAAACATAATTTGTGTACTGTGCATGTGTCCGGGATGGGAATCACGGGTAGACTGTGTTCTGGAAAAAGAAGAGGAGGAAGGACGTTGAAGAAAAAGGCAATCTAGGAATGGAGAGTGGGAGGATAAGGAAGAAGAGAAAGAAAAGGAAGCCGTTAGTCCAAGTGTTTTGAGCACCGTAAGCTTGCGCAAGCTACAATGATGACATTGTATGAGGCCTAAACCCCCGAAGGGACCTAGCCCGGGCTATGCAACACTGGACGGCTATGATGGAATGCAGTCACCGATACGGACTAGAGGAAGATTAGTCCAATTTTTGACTGCACAGGAGCGATAAATCGCAAAAGAGCAACGAGCTACGCAGGACGATAGCTTGAAGCAAAGGGATTTGGATTGGGGATGGGAAAAACCCAAGGCGCGGAAACATCGATGAACAGAGAACGATACCATGCCGCGAGCCCCGCATTCGATTGGTCGAAGGTGGCAGGTCCATCCGTTGTCCTCGATTTGAGATTTGAGCATTGTATCGGTTGGTCTTGTAGGCTCGTGCGTCAAGGATGTTTTCCTCGACCGGGCACGTGAGCTCGATCAGAATACATATCTTGGTAGACAATGACCAGACAACAATATCGGGGCGGAGGTCAGTGACACAGATGTGGACAGGAAAGGCTTGCTCAGAACCGGTGTATTGGGTTTGGAGCTGCCAATCGTTTGCGGTGTCGAGCAGAGATGGACGATGAAATGACTGCCCCTTAGGCTTCTGCTCGCCCTCTTTCACAAACATAGACTTTGATTCATTTTGGTCTATAGGGGAGCGTTTGTTATGGCTCTCGATGTGTTTTTGAAGGGGAGCTTCAATAGTGCAGAGCACAGAGTCGTGACGCCAGGTATACGGCCTTGTTTGAGGGCAACATGGCAACCGGAGAGGATGTGACATAGATGTGCTTGACCAGAACAGAGGGCACACTTGTTGTTGGGAATGATTCCCCACAGACGTCTAAGGTCGGGGGTAATAACCGAGTTTGTGCTTGCGTTGATGACCCAAGAGATTAAACGGGGATTACGGGTTCCGATGAGGCGAGTCCAGGAGAGGTCAAAGGGCATGCGTCTTCAAAACGAAGAAAGCACCCTTGCATGGCTTTGTCCATATCATGCACTGTGGTTGTCTCAAGTATTGTCTCAGCAGCTAAAATCCTGTCTTTGCGGTCTGTGATGGAAATGTTCTTTTGTGGTAGCGACCATGGCCAAGTCCGAAATGATCGGATTGGCCTCGATGTTTGAATTCAAAATCAACTTGTGCCTCAAGCTTTTCGAGCACAGGCTCTGGTTTCCAGATAGTTCGAAACGTTTCGTGTTTCGTCAGGTTCATCGCATAGATGGACGAGAGGTGTTTATCTGGGCAGTACTTCAGCATTTGAGCACGGTTGATTTGAAGTCGCTGGTAAAAAGAGACGATGGACTGGAGCTGTAGACCGAATTTCGAGCGTGGGCGGTAAAGGCAAGAGACCAGAGCTCTTTTGTAGATATTGGCCCATTTTTTGAGGAAGCGGGTCGCAATTTTTTCAAGGGTTTTGGCGAAAGATAAGCAGAGGTCATAATGAGAAATGGCCAGGCAAGTGACTGGACAGCATAATGTTGGTAGAGCCAAAGTTTCATAAAACCATTGATCGAGCAGCTATCGATGGCTTGCATAGATAGAATGAACTTCGTTTGGATTTCTGCTCGTTGTTCGTTCTCGCTGAGGTCATGGTAGACAATCCATCCGAGGTCTTTGAAAGGCTTGTCAGCGATGAAGTCAATTGGTTTGCCAGTAATAGTAAGGGCGGGGTCGAAAGGTGGGAACGATATCGGCATTAATCGTTTGAGACCCTTGCGGTCATCGGCTTTAGTCCAATATTTGAAAGCAAGGCGTTTGCATTTTGGGCGGTTTCGCGGCCATTTTTCTGGTCCATGTCAGAAATTTGTCTATCATGTTGATGGACGATTGACAGTGTTTCGTGGATCGGCTGTGTAGTTTGAGATCGTCAGCATAGCAGCTTCGTGCACGATTATTTCATCCGTTGAGTTTTTGTGTTTGAAGTGGTATCCGTTGTTTTTGGTCAAGGATGATAGGAGGTCAAGTAGTAAATTGAAGACTATATTGAAAAGGAGAGGAGGGATGCAGCATCCTTGAAAGACGCCCACAGCAAAAACAAAGGGTTCTGACGACCATTCTTTCCCTTCGATTGTGGCTACCAAGAGTTTCGTAATATAAGAAGATTATGCGTGCAAACATAGGGGGCACGTGGTACCACC
>WBZZ01002483.1:25000-26394 GCA_019918135.1 Paulinella micropora | reverse complement strand
TCCTTCCTTTCTTTCTTTCTTTTCTTTTTCTTTCTTCTTTCCTTCCTTCCTTCCTTTCTTTCTTTCTTTCTTTTCTGTTCTTTCTTTCTATCTACCTACTACCTATCTACCTACCTACCTACCTACCTGCCTACCTACCTACCTCCCTATCGTGTGTGATAAGGGCTGTGGGCACGTGTGTTCTGCCTGTGCGGAGCGGCGCCCTTGGCTGCTGGCCGAAGACGAACAACAAGACTCACAACGACCACCACAACAACCAAAGCAACCAGAGCCAAAGCAACCACAACAAGCAGCAGAGCAAACACGACAAGAACAGGAGCAGCCACGAGACCGTGTGCAAACTGCTAGAAAATCCAGCCGAGACAAGGTGCAACAGGCTGAGAAGGCAGACAAGGCAAGCACGGCTGAAAAGGCGGGAACTGTGGGAAAGGAACCAGACCAACAACAACAACAACAACAAGCAGGCTGGCCGGCTTCTCCCAACCCAGCAAGCAAGAACCAAGCAAGCCATTCACCAAGTCTGTCTTCATCTTCGCCACCCTCTTCACCCCTAACCTATTCTACCCAGCCAAATTCTTCACCTTCTCCTTCCCGTTCTTCTACTTCCCCTTCGTCTTCTGCCTCCCCGCGTTGGTCTTCCTCCTCCGCCAGCACTCCCACACCGCCTGTCCCCTCCCCCTCCTTTCACACCTCCCTCTCCACGCCCTCCTCGCATTCCTCCCTCTCCACACCCACACGCGCGTCCGCCTCCGCCTCCACCACCTCGAGCTCTTTTTCCTCACCCACTTCTTCTTCTTCTTCCCCTTTGCCCTTCCTGGACCCGTTCACAACCCCGTCGCAGTCAGCTGCCGGCCGGGCCGACCACCACGCCGCCGCTTCTTCCGTAATACTATGTGCAAGACACACCAACATACATACATACAAACATATACATACATACATATTATATACATACATAAACTCTGCAGTGTCAGTCGCCCTATACATACGTATGCATACGTACATACATACATATATACATACATACATACATACATATACATACGTGCATACATACATACATACATACATACACACACACATACATACACAGGCGCCGCCTGCCAAGCGAGCGCGGCACTCCTCCCGGCCGGGCACGAGCGCAACCCACGGGTATACATGGAGATGGAGATGGAGATGGAGATGTAGATGTAGTTGTAGTTATAGTTATAGTTATAGTTATAGTTGTAGTTGTAGTTGCAGATGTAGATCTATATTTATATGGATATGGATATCGATGTCGTAGTCGTTGTCGTTGTCGATGTGGATATGGATATGGATATGGATATGGATATGGATATGGATATGGATATGGATATGGATGTGATATGGATATGGATGTGGATGTGGATGTG
>WBZZ01002483.1:0-22500 GCA_019918135.1 Paulinella micropora | reverse complement strand
AAACGTTAGGGGTGTGAGGAAACAAGTGAAAAGAAAGGAAAGCGAGCTGTATGCGATAAAATAAGATTGTCTTACGATTTCCTCCACATGCCACCAGAAATACCATGAATCCCTGCCACCGGCCACCGCGTGGCCTGAGGGCTAATCCACCTACTTTACGTAGCTCATCGCTGTCGTGTCCATCGCCGTCCTCCACTCTACCTTCTTCGCATCCCACTGTTCCTGATCCGATCGTCGTCCTGATCTACCTCGTCCTCCCGAAGCTGTTCGATATCCTGCCGCGGATACCTTCCATGATTTAGCCTCATGAGCTCCGCTCTACTGATTCCCCACTCTGCATATTGATCGATGATCCGATCAAAGGGTACGTAGTCGAGCCAAGACATTGATCGCAGATTCCATGGCCTCCAGTCCGACATCGATAATACTAAACAACTCACACGAAACGAAAACAAAACACAAACATAGGTGAAACACCCGTAGTCATTCCGGTTCACCCGGAATGATAACCGTAAATTTGTTGAGCAAATAATTAAACTGCTCGCGCGGTAACGGTTTAGTGAGTAAATCTCCTATTTGCTTTTTAGTTCCTACCTTTATGAACTTTATCTCTCCATCTCTCTGAAGGTGATGAATGAATTGTAATTCGAGAGGCAAATGTTTGGTGCGGGGTCCGGATAATCCTCTTTCACCCGCGAGAATTGTTTGCGAATTATCTTCGAAAATTTCTACTGCACCTTTTTGTGGAATTCCGAGTTCCTGTCTGACATGGCCTATTGCTAGTCCTTCTCTTATGCATTCAGCTGCCGCATAAATTTCCGCGTCATTTGAACTAAGTGATATCCTACTCTGTCTTTTTGAAAGCCATCCTATCGGGTCTCCTCCCCACAAGATTATAAAACCTGTGCGAGACTTACCCGTTTTCAAACAGACTTTGTGAGAGGCATCGGGTCACAAAGTAACCTTAGGGTAGGACATACCCTCTTGAACGGATTTTGGCCCGTTAAACGCTATACCGCGAAAAGACTTGATTAAATAGCGTATAATTCTGCCTAACATAGCATAAGTTACTCCCTTATCCATGGTTTGCATGACACTTGCAGCGTTAAGAGCTTGTTCGATATCTGGTCTTGTCATTTTGGCTAAATAAAGCAAACTGCCTACTATACTCGGAATAGACATTTTACGCAAAGCAGCATCTTCCGACATTGCTTCCGGTGTTTGTGGGGTACTGACTGGACGAGAATTTGCGTATCCTGTCTCACGTAAAATTTGCAATTGGTACTTTCTCTGGTGCAAAACGATTCTGCCTTTCTCATGCACTATCTCTATACCTTTGAATTCCTTCGCAACTCCTAGCCTTTTGAGTGGGTAGTACCGTTCTAACGCAGACGCGAATTTATCATAAGCTTCTTTGTGAGGTGCGGAAAATATCAAATCATCCACGTGAAATACTCCCATTATCGCTTCTCTTATAGGCTTGTTTTTCTCTACGAACATGCATAAGTCGGAGTCTAACAACCTAAATCCTAGCTTTACTAACTTAGGGGCTAGTATGTCATACCACCTTCTACCAGTGCCTGAGGCGCACCATATAACGCTCCATCAACACGCAATATCATCCCCTCTTTGCCCTCTCTATCCATTGCATCAGGTGGGTGGCAAATACCGGATCTTGCATGCGGGCATTTAAGTAAGCATTTTTGAAATCGATCCCGTAAAGCTTACCATGCCAGGCAGTTAGTTTGGCAAGCATGAGCAGTGAGCGATGTGAGGCACAAGGGACAAACAATTGGTCAACCCTGAAACTAACTCCTGGCTCTAACATGTCTCCTCTTAAAGCTAATCTAGACTTAACAAACTTCCTTCCGTTCTCGTCTATCTTTACTTTATGAACCCATGTGAGCCTAACTATCTTGCTAACACCAGCCTTTTGGCTTCGCTATAGTTAACCCATGTGTATGTCTTAAAGTCCTTAAGAGATTGAATCTCTTTCTTCATGCCCTCTAACAACTCTTTCGCTGTCAATCCCTGCTCTGCTATCTCTTTAGGCACACGAATGTTAAAATAAAGCAAAAGCTCATTTGGTTCATTCGTGCATCTGTCATAACATAGCATAGCACTCTCCAACTCTCCAGCAGGCAATATGGAAGGGACTGATACAGGCGATACCAAAGCTCCCTAGTACCAGGCGGGGCCAGGGCTCGTTCCATAAGCGCCCCTTGCAGAACGAGCTCCCACCTCCATTACAGAGGACCCAGTAAGCAGATGGAGTTTCGAGACTGTTCGACAGTCTAGTATAAACCGACAGAGCACTGTGGGTTTTATTCCGGGCTCAACAAGCGAGAAAGGCACCCTGAGGGAACAGGATTGTGCTTCCCGTCGCTATTTCGGCACGTGACTTTAGGCGTATGGCTAGGCACACATAAGGCACCCCACCACGGGCCCAGCACACCCACACCAGATAGATAGATAGATAGATAGATAGATAGATAGATAGATAGATAGATAGATAGATAGATAGATAGATAGATAGATAGATAGATAGATAGATAGATACCTCACTTACCTTGTACTTATTGATCTCAGAATCTAGCATCTTCTCTAGTCTGTCCTCAAATTGAACAAAGTGAGATGGCTTAGGTTGTTTTCTAACTTTTAACCTCTCTTTGGGCGCACACTTCTGCTTCACTATGCCTGTGCGCACTTTACTCTCCCAGCCCTCTCCGTATGTCTTCTCTGCCCACTCGTCTCCCCACTCTCTTGCAAGAACTCTCACTCTCACTCCCTCTAGTTCCTGAACCTCAACTACTTTTTTTTTTCGTTTTAGTTCACTATGCGGTCGTGATGGTGGTTGTTGTGCTTGTGGTGGTTGTTGTTGTGCCTGTCGTCTTATTCGTTTTCCTTCTTGAACTATGTTAGCTTCTGTGATCTTGTCACTCTGCTCCCCTGTTCTTCCTTTACTAGGTTGCTCACTCTCTTCATATGTTCTTCTCTCATGTTGTGCTTGGGGGTCAGATGCATCTGTGAGTGCGTGTGCATGTCCTAGTCCTGTGTTGTCTGTGGGGTTGTGTCGGTGGGATGGGGTGCAGCTGTCGGTGTGGTGTCGATGTCCTGTGTTGAAAGCTATCTTGTGTTTGTGTGTGTTTGTGATCTATGCTGACCCCCCCTGTGTCCCCTCCATACTCCCCCTGTCCTTGTTGACTATCTGACTGACTAACATCATCGACATTGTCATATGTGTCGTCATCGTCATGAGTCTGTGTCGTGTCCTCTTGTGTGTGGGTGCTGGTGACTGTGGTCGTGGTGGGTGTGGTGGGTTTGTTCAACATCGACATCCTTACTCTCACTCTCCCCCTCAGCTACATCCTCATCCCCCTTGACTGTTCTCTCTGGATGTGCTTCCTTCCCTATTACGTAAGGGTTAAACCGCCAGTTTCTAACTCCTGTTACTACTTTTCTACCGTCCCACACTCTATGCAACTCTCTAAATAAGTCATACCCTACTAGCATACCTTTCTTTCCTCTAAACTGTCCCTTTCTACCTTTGCCTGTATACATTACCCCCATGCAACCTATCGGTCTAAGGTGTTTTAAAAACGGTTTCCTTCCCAATAACTGCTCAAATGGGGACATCTCCTTCCTAGGTCCTTGGGTGGCAGGCAAAATGTTATGTAGAGTGGTTGCCGCATGCTCCATCTCTGCCCAGAAAGAAATGGGCAGGTGGGCATGGTAACGCATGGCTCTTGCGGCCCCAGCCGTAATGTCATTGGCTTTTTCAGCGATAGGGTTACCATCATTGTCCCCCGTTGCTGAAGTTTTCCAAATAAACTGACTACGCTCTATCACCTCTTTCGGGACATCAAACTCTTGATCACATCTAATTTCTTGTACTTTGTTTCCTGTCTGTCTCTCATAAAATGCTACTGCCTGCTGAATGCGGTCAATAAATTCGTTCTTATGCGCAAGATAATAATCCTTAATAAACAACGAGTAATCGTCCGTAACCGAAAATTTGTGTCTCTTACCGTGTATTGACCGTGCTGACCACGTTACGGTGTCTATGTGTAATACTACTCCTGGCTTACTAGCTCTCTCTATCTTATTAACTTTAAACCTAGGCAACTGCTTTGCCTTACCTATCATGCATGATTCGCAGAATTCTATTTTCTTCTCATCTCCTACTAGCTTTATGCCTAATGCATTTGCCAATGCTCTCATTTTCTTAATCCTATAGTGTCCAATATCTACCTTTCTAATCGCACCAGGCTTGCAGGGATAAGACGCATACAGCGTTACCTCCCCTGTTTTGCCCTCTGTCTGCCTACGCTAAGAATCTGTCTTTCTCTCCTGGGGTTTCCCTCCCCTTTTACCCCACCACACTCCTATTCTTATTCTGTGGGGGTTCATAACGCTCATGTCTAATGGGGTGTCAAATTCATCGTCCCATCTGTAAAGAAGGGTTGACATGAGCCTACCTCTGACGAGTACGTCTTTCTCCTCTAGTCTTATGGGGTGTTTGAGTATGACTAGCTCACCATTTTGGTGAATGATTGACCGGTGATGGGTATAATTATCCATCCTGCCGGTTGAAGCAATATTCACGGGTAACCTGGTGTCAAGGAGGATTGGCCTTGACACCGTAAATGGTCTACCGTGTCCTTTTGTGCTGTTTCTGGGTATTTGCTTTTAACCCCCGTCTGGATTATGATTGATCGACTTGTTCGACATCTATGCATATTACATCCATTCATATAGTATTACATTAATGCATTTGCGTATCCATTATGCAATTAGACATTATAGTTAATTACATATACATCCACGTATACAATGTTGAAAATCAGGCGGAGACTACTACTACTACTACTACTACTACTACTACTACTACTACTACTACTACTACTACTACTCCTGCTGTTGGTGCTGCTGCTAGACTGTGCCGTACCCTACCTTATTGCTACCCTACCACTACCTGTTTCTCTTTCTCACTCACTCTCTCTCTCTCTCAGAATCTGTCTCACGTAATGCTTTCTCCTTGTCTTACCTCCTGCCTGGCTCTGCCTGGGGTTATGTGCCGGGACGCGAAAAAAATTTCCTGTTGTTGACAAATTTTCCCGGAACCTGCAAAAATCTTTCAGCACCCGAAATAATTTTTCAGGACCCGGAATAATTCTTCAGGACCCGGAAAAAATTGTCTGAACCCGCAAAAATTTTGCAGGACTCGAAAAATTTCACTGGACTTTTCGTGTCCTCTTCCTGCTGCTGTTTGCTTAGACTAACTCTCACAGGAATGGACATGGGCCGAATGTTTTTCTTGCCCATGCCAGGTGACCTGGAGTGGACTAAAGGCTACGTCGTGGAATACCTGCGCCCTTGTCTGGAGGAGGAAATTCCCACATAAGTGGCAGCCCAAGGGTCTTCCTCTTGCCTCTCTTCGTCGTACGGGCAAAGTATGTTAGGTAGCAAGCAAGCGATAGTATTACTTTCTGATGTGTTGCATTATTCTGTACATGTGCCGGCTGAACAAGGACAGTGGCACATTGTTCATTTTTGGGGGAATGACTATAGAGAAATTAATTCATTTCCTACTACACCCCCCGTTTTTTACCCGTGTTTTGTTGCACTTCAAGATGGGGAAAAGATGTTTACAAATACCAGAGAGCAGAAAGAGCCCTACACAGGTAAGGTCCAAGATTGGGACTTCAGGTTGGGAACCGAGGTGTTTGATGATGGAGAGAGAAAGCAGCAGAGGAAAAAATTAACTCAGATAAGCTGGGAGAGAGTTCTGCTATTTGCTACAATGTATAAGAAAAACATAAGCTTTGATTGCTCGTGAGTAAATAAACGTGTATTTTGATTTGTCTGAATTTCAGTTAGTGTACCTCCGGGCCGGACCACATGATATCATTAAGCACTTCCGGGACCCAGAAAGATTTCTCGGGACCCAGCAATTTTTTCCTAGACCCAGCGATTTTTCCCGGGACCTGGCAAAAAATTTGCCTGGACCCGGTGAATTTTTCCTACACTCGTCAATTTTCCCAGAACCGGTGAGAAATACTTTGCCGGGATCCGGCGATTTTTTCCTATACCCGGCAATTTTTGCCGGGACCCGGCAAAATGTGACTTTTCCTAGACCCGGCAAAATTTGCCGGAACCCGACAAAAATTCATTTTCCCGGGAAAAAATTTGTCAGATCCTGACAAACCAAAAGAAATTTGTCAGATACTGACAAAAAAAAAAAAAAAAAAAAAAATGTCAACAATAGGAAAAATGGTTCAGTACACCCATTTTCGTCAAGATCTGACAAATTTTGTCGCATTTGTCGCGGTAGTGAAATCGTGTTACTGGCAGATTGGGATATGGTTCTTACGCCTCCGGGGTGAATGTCACATACACGATGACGATACATTGTATCACGACAACATGAATAACGTCTCACGGGATGAACAGAACGCGGCTATACGGGAACTGGAGGAGGCGATTCGACACGGTATGTGGCGGTTGGGAGGATTGGAAGGTCTGTTCCACCCACACGAGCTGGAGGAGTTGGAACGGTTCAACACCGAGAACATCAAAAAATACGGATGGAAACGTAAGGATCGAGGATCGTACTTGTCCGCGGCGGGGTTATGGCAACGAGGCGGTGGTGGCGGAGGACGTGGCGGTGGCCGAGGAGGAGGTCGAGGGGGCTCACACCGATCGGCGGCAACAGAGCCGGGGATGGCCTCAGAGGCATTGATTTCAGGGGCGACGGCGGGTTTACCGGAGCGACAGGGAGCGGCGGGAGGGGGCACACCCACGCCATCGGGAACGGACGCCGCGGGAGGAAGAGGCGCGACCGTGACGGCGTGAGGATAAAGATGACGTCGTGATCACGGGGGAGGGCAAAACAGGGGAATGAAGACGGCAGGAACGCATGCTGCTCCGGCGGGTAGATGGAGCGGGATACGGCAGCCCGTCCAGGGGGGATGGCAAAGGAGAACGACAGTCCATAGATCTGACTGGGGAATGACCAGAAAACGGATAAGAGCAACAGAGAGGGGGAGAGAGGGTAGGGCACACGACAAACGGCAGAAGGCAGAGGAGCGGACTCGTGAGGATGAGATGGGAGAAAAACGGGGAAGAAGAGAGGATAAGGATACAGGGGCTATAGGCGATAAGGGCGATAAGGGAGCCCAGGGGGAAATAGGAAATAAGGAAGATAAGGGAGGGGAACGGCAAATACTATTAGGGGATCAGATGAGGGAGAACATAGATAAGGATATCGACCAGGGGTCGGAAGGGAAAATGGGACTCACCGAAGGGGATGATGGAAAAAAACGGGAGCGGAACCGACTTCTCCTCCAGACATACCAAAAGATCGCGGAACGCGCGGATACTATGAGTCCTAGGAGAATGGTTAATTCAATTAAAAGAGCTGATTTCCCTTTAGCCTACACGAAGGTGGCAATTGACGAGTTAGGCGGAGACGAGGTCATTGGCAATGACACGATGGCGGCGATCAGTGTCATGGGGAAACACTTTCAGGATAAGTATGGGGGACAACGGTGGTATCAGAAGGCACTGCGGCGTACGCAGGGATGGGTGAGTGGGGTGTCGGGATCGACACAGATCACAGGCACGATGTTGCTGACGTTTCGGCTCTCCGACGGCTCGGTCTATATACACAAATTTTAGGTGGTACCAGCATATACGGGGGGCTTGTTGTGGAGCTTGGACGCGCTCAGACGGATGCGCACGTACATCGACTGTGCGGGGTATACGGTGCGATATGGGGCGGATGAAAACGCACCAGTATACAAGATGGTGCAATTGTCGACGGATGACCGCTCTCAAGGCAATGGACAATTGCACCATCTTGGACGGCTGGCAGTTTTGCGGCAGTAAAAGTCGTAATGTCGGAAGCGGCAGCGGCCGACGAGGCAGCATGCGAGGTTTTTGCGGTGGGGGATCCCAAGGCAACGGATGAGGAGAGCGAATCGGAGGACGAATAGACGCCAAATCAGATAGTGGCGTTGTGCGACATGCGGCTGCAACACTTGAGAGAACAACGGAGATTGGCCACGGACGGTTTCCCGATGCACGGTCGTAATCTGGGGGACCAACACAAGGAAATGGATGGCAGGACGTTGCCAATGGCACAGTACGTGGTATATAACGTGGCAAAGCCGAGTCAGGCGAAGACGGGTATTATCGAGTTCCTCAAGGATAAGTGGGGGGACGATCCCATTATGGTTGATTCGGTGGCGGGAATAAAGAAAGCCTTGAAGAACCGGATTTCCCATGGGGATTTCACAATAGTACTGCCGGTGAACAGACGGACGGAAATGTGGTGGTACGATATCGAGGATTTCCTGGTTCAGGATTCAATACCTATACCGAGTCGGACGCAAAAGCTCGTTATAGCGTGTAGATTGGGTTCACGGAAGGCGGCAAGGAAGTATCGGGAAGAGCTCCTTGGCCGGGATTTGGCGGCGATCCGAGACGTCCGACGAGGCATTTACACACATTTCGGGGGTGTATCATCGGACGCATGCGATACAATATGCTATGATGATCAATCAGCTGGCAAGGTATGCGGATCAGGAAAGAAAGGCGCCTACTTTATATCGGCCTCGGGAGGAATTCGAGGAGGATGGTGCGGAAGCCAGGGTAGACGACATAGCCGGCAAGGCGACGGACGAACAAATCAAGGAGGAAACGGATAAGGCTCGGGCGGCCTTGCGGGAACAGGCAAAGCAGTGGCAGGGAGGTGAGAAGTCTAAGGAGGACGTCTTGGCGATGATGGATCAACACATAGAAGTGTTTGGACCGTTGGAGGGAGGTTCGGTCAAGCACCACACTGCAAGGTTTTATTGGGAGATGGGACAGGAGGTACCGGAAATAGGACGGCCTTCTCGACTCAGCTATCACGAGGATAGGATTGCCAGGGAGATGACGGCGGAATTGTTGGAGAAAGGGGCTGATAGAGGAGCGGTTGTCGGAATACTCCTCGCCGGTGCGGATGGCGCCGAAGCCAGATGGCACATTGCAATCAGATCATAAAGAAGATCGAAACGCCGGTGCCGGATGTGCGGCGAGGGGTGGAAGTATTGCGGAAGGCGAAAATATATTCCACTCTGGAACTGAAAAGCGGGTTTTGGCAAATTCCATTGGCAGAAGAAAGTCGATACCTCACGGCATTCATGGTGGGCATGACGACATACGTCTGGAAGGTTTTGCCAATAGGGCTCAAGGTGGCACCTGGATTTTCCAGAAGGCGATGACCGAGATGTTGGGACACACGTTTCGGGACGAGGAATTTGCCTTCAAACATGGCGACACGTCAACGTATGCCTTTGCGTACTTGGATGATGTCATCATATACTCTAACTCGGTGGAAGAGCATATTATGGAACATCTCAGGGACATCATGCGGCGGATTAAGGAGTTCGGTTTCCGGCTTAATGCCAAGAAGTGCCACTTTATGCAAAAACGGATCCAATATCTGGGATACGACATTGAGAATGGCACGTGCACCATCGCGGCTAAGAAACGAGAGGCACTGGCGGACATGCCAGTACCGCAGAACAAGTCCGATCTGCACTCGTTTGTGTCGTTTGCACAGTATTACGGGGAGTTTATTCCAAATTTCGCCAATCGGGCGGAGCCCATACGGAAACACATGAAGGAATTCAAAGGGGACTGGGCGAACTCGAAAGAGTGGGGACAGGAGGTCTTGGACGCGATAGATGATTTGCGGAAGACGATTCTGAAGGATCCGTTAACGGAAGATAGAACGGTTCTGAGGCTGCCAGACTTTGAGGCACCCTTTATTCTGGATACGGACGCGTCGGCTTACGCGATAGGAGGAGACTTCAGCAAGCGGACGAAAAGGGGCGATTGCGACCGGTAATGTTCCTTAGCCGACGGATGTCGAATGCGGAAAGGCAATACTGCACCAGACAACGGGAGGCATTGGCTATTGTCTGGGGCTTCAAGCGGTTGCGGAAATATTTATGGGGGGCGAAGGAAACGAGAGTGAGAACGGATCACAACAACCTGCGGTGGTTGATGTCACAGGACCATACGGGACGGTTGGCGCGGTGGCAACAGGAGTTGTCGGAGTACGACTTCCAGATAGAGTATATCAAGGGAAAAGAGAACTTTTTGGCTGATCACCAGTCTCGGTCGGGGGGTACGGCAGAGAATGAGGGATCACGGGGGAAGACGGAGGTGGAACAACAACAACACCAGACGTGTCCGTTGATACGCGTCACTCTTGCCGTCCCCTCCTGTCCTATCTCACACTCTCCATTACCTGTAATTAGCTTGACAGGGGGTACTGTCTTGATGTCGTGTAATATTTCAGGGTTGCATGCAATGTCTCGGGACGACCCGCTATCCTGAACTATCGTGCTCTTTCTGTCTCGCCCCCCTTCCCCATCTAACACTAGTGCGTAATTCTGTTTGCTGTTCTTGTGTTGTGATGGTGCTGGTGGTTGTGAGGTCTTGCTGTTTTGGGTTTGTGTTGGTGGGGATAGTGTTGTGCGTGCTGCGTGTGCTATATACACTCCCTCTATCGCTCTCACCACATCTGTCAAGAACTCATCTAGCACTAACTGCCCTTCACTCACTCTCTTTACCTCACAACTGCTTTCCCTAATGCATGTTGTTGTGAGTTGTTGAGCGAGCTGTTCTATGTCTTTGAAAGTGATGATGGGTGGCGTGTTGGTGTGTGGTTGGGCTTGAGGTGTTGGACCTGATTGTGGTGTCGGGGTTGCTGCTGTGCCTTCCCGCTGCTTCCCCTTGGCCTCCCCGGTCCCTGCGGCAACACGGGGCAGTCCGGCAGATGCCGGACTTCCACTCTTAGGGTGAGTCTTCTTGATGATGCCATGCTTCTGAAAATATTTCTTAACATTACCTTTTCGCGTAAATGTCAGAAATTCCGGGTCAACATCATCATCATCCAAGCATGATGCCATTGCCATATCATGTCTGATCTCATCAGAACATGTAGAGTCATTCTCTTCATCATAATATGATTCCTCCATCTCTTCTTCATCTTCTTCTTCCTCACTGCTCTCTCTTTGCATTGGTGTGTCAGCTGTTTGCGTGACATGTGCGCATGATGCGGTGTGAGGTGCTTGTGTGGTGGAGGTGTGTTTTTGCGTTGATGTCTCTAGACGCTTACTCCCCCTCACTTCCCTTTTCACTCCTTTTTGCTCACTCTCTCCCTCCCTCTGTGGAGATTGGTTGGTGAATGTGGTAGTGAGGTTGTGCGGTATGACTATGCCTCTTGCTTTTGCATCTTCACGCAAACAACTCTCGTCTGGGTAGTAAGGGGATTTAGGAGGACGGAGGTCTGGGCTGACAGCTAGGTCAAGTAAAGGATACTCTTTGTCCTGCTTTTTCGCATGATAACCGCAAAATAACCCATATGTCAACCTAGAAGCTTGCATAGCATTTGGACCCCTCTTGTCTTTTTCAAGTGTGATCTGACAAGGACTGATCTTTTTGTTCTTGCCGTGACACTTAAGGGACCTCGGTCTCTCTTTGCTGTACCTCTCGATGGTTGTCAGAGGTGTTTTGGGGACGGGGTTTTGATGCTGTGGGGTGTTTGTGGAGGTGTCCCTTGTTAACTGACTCTGAGAGCGTGAGATTGGTGTGGCGGAGGGACTCCCTCCGTCACTTGTATTTGTCGACAGGGGACGAACACCTGGCTCAATCTGAGGTTCCCCAGACTCGACATCTCCCTTATCACCTGCCAAGTTTGTCTCCCTCTTCTGCTTCGTGGGCTTTCCAGGCCTCTCTTTCCTCTCTTCTCCCTTCCACTTATCCTTTCTCCACAACGCCCCCGTGTCTCTTGCACTGTCAACTAAGTCGTCAAATCCTGGTCTAAGGTTGGTGGGTAGGTCGAAGTAGAGTGCTTTGAAATTCTCTCCTTATGCGGGGTGTTTTGCAAGCTTAGCAAGCAGGGCTCATAAGTCATCTTCGTCGAATGGGTGAGTTCTGTGACTCTCTACCTCTCCCTTCATTGCAACATAATCATTCAACCGCATCAACTGTTTGTCCGGGTTTTGGATACATGTTTTCGAAAATTTACGCCTTTATGTTTTTGTTAACCCCGGAGATTGAACCGAACTTGGCCCTTACTGCCTCTATCAGCTCTATCGGTCCTGTGACTGTCTTAGTACGTAATATCGAACGACAACAGGATGAGAAAAAGCAACAGACAGAATGAGTTGTAGTGTTCGCATGCGTTCATAATGCTTTTTCTCTTTCTGTACTACTTTCACTCTTAGTGTGTGTGCTCGTTTCGACTGTCTTCGTTTCTCTCGTTTCAGTTTCTTAGCTCTTTTCTCTCTCCACTGTTTCTTTTGTTCGTCAGTTAGCTTCGCCCAATCCTTCGGTTTGTCTTCGGTGGATGTCTTGCTTTCATCTTTCTTCAGCGTTTTGGTCTCTGTCTACCCGCGTCTGACGCACTGCCTTCATCGTCAGAGTCGTTATCAGGGGTATCCTCTGAGTCTGGTTCATCAGGCAACTCCCTCTCCTCAATCTCCAGTGCTTTCGCTGGATCATAAGGATATTTAACCTTTGCCTTTGCTGGGTCATCAAATGCCAGCGTGATGCACTCACCATGCCAGGCACTGATGCCCTTTGCAGTTCACTAGCTTGTAACGGAAGTCGGAATGATTCCGAGTGGTACCATCCAACTGCGGGATGTACTCTTGCTTTAAACCCACTGTTTTCTCAGTTCCAAGGCTCATAACCTTTGGGAAGCTACCCATCGTCGAACCTTTACCGACCCCTTTCAGGATCTATCCGGGCTACCTAGCAAGACTATCACGCAGTATGGAAACGCACTTTAATAACTCGTATAATAAAAGAACTGACTCTTTGACTTCCACGTCACAAACTGACTAACTTAGGCACAGGTCTTACGCATATTCAGTTAACATTGGCATTATTGACTGTCCGGCCTATTGACAAATCAACTACCTAAGTAACGGTGAATTAAGTTGAAATTAATGACTAACGAATCTTGCACCACAGATTTTTTCCCTCAGAAAACGTCTTCTTGAGCACAGCTTATATGCCCTGCAGACCATACACACCTTGCCCTTTACCTAGCCCTTGCCCTTTCACTATCCAGCCCTAGTCACAGTACTAATCTAACCTTATGCAATTGGGTGAGCACGGTCACTCGTGGTCCGGTAAACCCCTGTGATTACATAGGTGACTATTTCTGCTTGAAAGAAGTCTGGAACATTATATGAATTTTTTTACTAGTACCAGCTCGAGGACTTGGACTTAGTACCGGTACTCAGCTGATTTAATGACTTCAAGTTGGACGAATTACTAAATGAATTATTTTAATACTCTGGTGGGCTAGTAAGACTTCATTAGTGGTACCGCCCTGAGGTTCAGGTTTCAACAGACTCTGATCCTTGTGATCAAAAGACACTCTGGACACTTCGGACAGTCAAGTGGTTCGGAACCAAATTTCTCTAGCTTTTTCTCAATTTTTTTTTCATGAGCGCATCTTTCAGTTCATCTAGTTCATTGTTAGGTCAAGACATGGATGACGAAAGTGTCAAGGTGGCAGAACAAGATGATAACTTTGCCAAGTCTGTGGAGTTTCGTTGGACAGTATACTTCAAGTTACTATTTAAGTCGTAATTATGATTAACTTCTATGCGCAGTAATATTTTACTAAGTCATAATTAGAAGTAACCGTAATGGATAATTAAAGTCAATTGTGCACGTTACGTTTTTACCATTGTGCACCGGACCATATCATTGAGTTTCAGTTACTTTTAGTCACGCACTTAGATTAGTTACCTCTCTTGCAGTTCAGTTCTGCGTTTATGCCTTCAGATGAAAGTGGCTGTGAGCAACCTGGCTTTAACGAAGTCTCCCTGCAAACCGCAAGTGAAAGGTAGGGTAAGGTCCGTGTGTGACCGGTTTATACCGAATCATCTGTCATGAGCCGTTGGGAAAATGGTTCATCACAGCAATACACAAAGTGGAAACAGTTTTTATCTCACGCACCCGTCTATGACGGTGTCACTGAACATCTTCAAGGATTTTACTACCAGCTAGAGGAATATGCTTACGGTATTAGTACAATTCTCGGGGATATGGTGAAAGATGCATTTCTCGATGAGGTGCAAAGAAAAAGTACGGATGGGATTTAGACCGCATGAGAGCAGCAGAGGAGGCAGAAGAACCAAGAGAACCGATCGAAGAAGATTCGCCAGATGTGAGTGGCGAAAGTGAGGCAGAAACAAAGGAGACGGAATCTCATCAACATCATCACGCACAAGACGACAAGAACCAAAGAAGAAAACACTAGAGAAGCCGAAAGAGTGGGCGAAGTGGAGTAATGAGCAGAAGGTAGCATGGGAAGAAAAAGCGATCAGACTAGCGAGACGGTCACAAACGAGAGCAGCAAAAAGCATACACAGTGTGACTAAGAGAGCATACAAAAGGGAGCAGAAATATTTGCAGCGATGTAAACCATTTCCGCTACTAATAACTACTGTACAAAGTCGTCGCATATCTTAGAAGCCGAAATGCTCAAGATCCGTTTGATAAAGTTTGCATTGTCAAGAGAAAATACGGACAAATTTCCGGAGCAGCGAGATATCTGGATATCTGGAAAAAAAGAAGTTTAGAGAGAGAGAGAGAGAGAGAGAGAGAGAGCGCCTAGGAAGAACAAAGACGTAGATGCCTGGCTAACCAGGTACCTACTAAAGAAAGAGTGGCTAGAAAAGCTACGAGGAGAGAAGTTTGAAGAGGACGAATCAACAAACCGGTAACAATGCTCGAAAAAGCTAAGTACTTACCCTGCCTATGGTGCTAAATACTTTGCTGAGCATTATCGTATGGCACCAGCCGTGCGACCCAAGCACAACGATATAGTTGAGGCAGCGAGAGAGGTTTATGTGCTTTGGGAAGCAACCAACAAGCAGAAGAAGTATGAGAAAGGAAAGCATAGTGAAAGAGCAGAAGGAGAAGGAGCAGCGTTATTGCTAGCAGACGAGGGAGAAGGAGAGGGTAGGAAGAGTGGGAAGAGCAAGTATAAACAGAAAGGTGGACATGGGGGCAAAGATGATGGGGCAGTGACGGAACGAAAGGAATGGTGGTTGACTGCAGTTTGTTATAACTGCAATGAAACTGGTCACACTAAACGCTTTTGACCTAAGCTCGCTAAGTCTAACAGCTCCCGTCGTAGCCAGAAGTCCCACACACTCCCAAAAGGGAAACCCAAAGCAAAGGTAGTATTGGTTTCGTAAGAAAAAGGATAAAGGGGTGACTCTTATAAGAGGAGAAAAGGGTGATGGACAAGAAGGGGAAGAATGGGAAGGAGAGAACTCAGAAGAAGACGACAGCTCAGAAGAAGATTACGAACTGATTGTCAATGGAGGCAGATGAGGAACAAGAAGAGGGCAACACAGCCCAAAAAGGAGGTGAGGAAACGGAAGGGGAGGATAGTGAAACAGAGGAACAAAAAGAGAACGACACTGAAAAACCCGAAAGAGTCCGTGAGGGGGGGGGGGGGGTTAGAATATCGAGCAGCTCCCCGACTCGCTACTCGCTCGGTGGCATCCCCCATCCAACCTCTCACCACCCACTCTCACTAGTGACCAACACTTCAATCCCTCATCAACAGCCCCTCCCAACCGACCCCCTCCACAGCACGAGAGTCTCGTGCGAAAAACGTCCTCGCAATCCTCCAAGAAAGAGAAACCGACGAAACCGAAACCGGCACCTCAATCTCTCCCTCAAACCAAAGAGACACACAAACACAAGACCCCACAGACCATCACACCCACCAAACAAACACCCAATCCCAAACGAAACACAATCCAATGTGTAGGGAAGAACTCTAAGGGGGGACAGTGTGGTGTGAAATATGGACCCCAGTGATGATGGGCGCGTAGGTAAGGCAGGCACAAGAGGTTAAAGTATGCCAGACTATGTGGTTATCACAACAAGCAGGACCCACAATTCCCTGAGATAGATCTGGAACAACCCCCATCATGGCGCCCACCACCCACTAACGAGTACCCAAGTGAGGAAGCGATGAAGAGAATGATGAGAGAGAGGGAGAGCAAGGAGGCGAGCGCACAACAACTTTCGCAAAAAGATTCGGCAATACCCGGACAAAAGGATAAGGTATTTCCCGCTCAAAAACCCAGTCAGTCAACACGCAGGAAAACCCGCAGGAAGGAAAATTAATGGCTGACTGTGCTGATATGGTAGATATTCAAGCGCGGGCCGGGCAGGTTAAGGCTGAGATTGAGGCTGCGAGTGTAGTGTCTGTGTGGCAGGGGATAAGAGCGGAAGGCAAGGCGTGGCCCCATCGCAACCATCAAAAGGTTTGTCCCCAGTAGATAGAGTAGACGAGGAAGGAGAGGAGACACAAGCAGCACCCACTCCACAGCACAACTTGCCAAACTCCACTCAACAACAAACCACAACTAAGGAGGGGAGCAGTAAAAAGAGGGGGCACAATGGCAAAGTAATTAGCTTTGAGGATATAAAGAGGCTAGCTGAGTCATTACAGATGTGCATCATGGATGAAGAGACAGGTGATGTAGTGAAGGTGAAGAGAGAGAATGGAGTGAGGGTAGCTGAGACAGACAACCTACTGACAGACGTGTTTTGAGCGATAAATGACGTGTTCTTGTCGCATGCTGCGGGTACAACACCCATAGCAAGGCTCTTCACCCTCACGCTCGTCTTCGTAGTCCGATTTAGAGGAAGGGTCAGCATCAGACTGCCACTTCGGAGGTTCATCTTCAACGTCCGCCAAACCATCAGGTTGGTAGTCCTCAGGTCCGGGCCTCACCTTTACCCCTTGTACATTCTCCCGCTTTGCTTTGAGTAAAGATTTAAGGTTTTGGCTCCTAATACCACTACCAGCCTCAGCCGGCTCGGTCGTGGAACCAATCTCGACCTTCGGGGCACGCTAGCCCCTTGTGGTCTACCTTTACTCTCTCTACGTGGGGCGGGCATCACCGGACGGGGCGGAGTACCCCTCGGCTCTTGTTCTCGTACCGGCACCTTAGCTTCTTGTTGAGGCACGACTCCCCCATGAGAGAGTGATACCCCACCCCGAAAGTACATTTGCTTGGCTTGGGCACCGGCATGAGTTCATGTAGGCGGTACACCTTCCGCCACGAGGGTACTCCGGACGCTTCCCACGTTACGGGCTGCCGATTGACGATCCACTCTGTAAACTGCCCGGGGACACGGGGCTTATCATAGTGGATGATAGGGAGGAGCGACCGGTTCCACGGGATCCCACGCCTCGCCGCTTCATGACGCACGATGGCCTCAACCATCAAGGGGTGGCTCCCACTCTTGATCTGGGCTTCCAAACCTCTCTCTCCCATTTCACACATGAGGGGCAGATGATCCCGTCTCGCCATGTCGGCGGCCTACAAGCGTAAGGCATTGTCTTTCTCTTGCTTTGCCCGCTGGTATTGGTGTTCAACGCAATAGTTGCTGTCTATGAGGGTGGCTGCCTTAATCTGCATGCTATATTGAACTTAGACTCAAGGTCCTTCAAGCTTGCGACGCACCTACGCTTTCCCTCCGCCACTCCATGACACCGACCCTCATTCATCTTATCAATGCCAACGTCGTCCTCTAGCAGTACTTCTAAACTGTTCTCGTCCTCCGGGGGTATGACCGGCTCGGGGAGGTTATCGCCTCCGGGTTTGGCCATGAGTGCTTGTCTTTTGACCTTCCGGTCAAGACTTCACCATCTTTGCTAAGGCCACCCCAGGTTCCTCCTCCTCAGAGTTTTCACTATCACTATCCCCATCAGAGCACTTTGCCGCCTCCCCCTTCTCTTTCTTGCCTTTGTCCGGGCACTTGTTCAGTTTGTGCTTACCTCCGCACACCCGGCACTTCTTGGGGCACGACAGGATATAATGCAAAATGTCCTGCAGCAAATTTTGCAGAATTTTGAAGATTTTCAAAATGCATATTAACACTTAAAATTGATTATTTTTCATGTAAAAACAACATTTCAATTGTTTAGAACTAAAGAACGTTTGAAACTTAAATTTTATATATATGTAACGTCTAGTTTTTAGTGCTTATTCCAAAAGCCACTCCGCTTTGATTCGTAACTCTATCACAAACGCTTTTCGTGTCTGGTTTTCACACAAAAATATATAAATAATATTTCTGATCATATATGATATTACTGATTATATGAAATTATTCAAATTCAAAATTTGAGTTATAACCGTTACGTTTTCCAGTGACCGTCAGGAGGGTAAGTGTGCCTGTACTAGGCATATATCATATTCAAATTGACTTTCCTTTTATTTATCCTATCGAAATGAATGGAAATGTATTTTTCTTGTTACTAATATACATTTCATAACTGTATTAATATCATTGATATTGAGTTGTATAAGTGTACTAATGAAAGTTTTCGTCTGTTGACACAAACATTGCCACGGATATCAAATACAGCACGGAATGGCAGTAATGTTATTAATATTAAAGTTCAGTCAAATATCGAATAATATTATCATGGCAGGAACTCAAACATGTAAATAGTTAAGTGATTCAATATTAATATGATTCCACGATTGCTAAAGTATTAATAATTATTAATCAACTCAAGAATCACTGACTCATGCGTCAGTGACAATGATGATTTAATTAACTTTTTTCAGTTGCTAACGATCAAGTCATTTAGAATTGGAACTCCTTCAACTGCGCTGCTTGTTCTTACTTTTTTTCTTGCGCGAGGGTGATGCAGACCGATCACGAGCTTTTTCTTTTTTCCCACCGCGGTCACGTGGAGAAGCAAACTTGTCTTCGTGCTCGCTGCAGCCGCAAGAATCGGAATCACCGGAGAACGACTCCCCAGACTCATTTGATTGCGATCGCCGGGCCCGCTTGCGTTTTCTTTTCTCACCATCAACTATAATCACAGAAAAGATAGCTCGCGACAGGAAGAAAGAAAGAAGGGGGTACATGAAGATTCTTTCTCCAACTCCTGCACCTTCAGCTTCAGCTTCCTCTCGGCTCGTTTGGAGGAAGCGACCTCCTTTATCATTATGTTTCCACCCGCTGCTTGAAGTGCTCGACCTGCTCCTTGTGATCCTCTAACTCCGATGCAAGCTCATCGCGTTCCTCAACAACTTCATCCGCCCTCTAAACAAAACACATGCAAGTCAATTTGGAAAGCGAAGCAAAAGGAAAAACATAACCTGAGATCCTAATCTTTTTTTTGCGTCGGTGCACTTTCTCTCCCAGTCACTGGTGACCCTTTCTCGAGATGCGAGAGTCTGCACGCAGCATATGCATCAAAATGATTAATGGTTACAAAAGGAAGCAAACAGCGCATTCAGTGCGAGGATTACCTTTTTCAATGCCTTCACTTCTCCAGAAGCCGACACCAGTTCTTCCTTCATCGCGGCAGAAAATTCTTGCTGCTCGCATTCCAAGCCCGATTGCAGCGACACCTTACACATATATGTGTCAATGTGTGACAGTGTATGCATGCAACGACCTTGGCCTTATTCGCTTCCGAGAGCTCGCTTTTGCATTTCGCCAGCGCCTGGACTTGAGCTGCAGCCGCATCCTGCAAAGTAAGGACCTGACGCTGGTGCGAATGGAGAGCATCCTTCAGTTTCTGATCGGCGGCGGCGAGTCGTGCGGTGTGATCTGCCGCCGCTGCAGCTAGAAACCATGCCCACTTCCTTTTCAGATACTCCTTGCCAGCTGCAGAAAGAAATCATGCCCACTTTGGAACTGCGCATTCAACTCCTCCCACTGTGACTTTGGGTAGCGCGACAGTGCGTGGTAAGGAATCCATCTTGCCCATGACCAACGTAGCCTTTTCCATGGACCAGTCGAGCTTCCGATTGAATTAAGTCAGAAAATCTTGCCATCGTTGGGGGTGCACAATTTCCACCTGCAGCCCCAGCAGACAAACTGCATTCGTACATAGTTATTACTGTGACATGTAAGGGGGGGGGGATGTGGTGACATAAAAAAGGGGGTGTCATAAAAAAAGCTATTACAGTAACTGTGACATGTACAACAACAACAACACAACAAGTAAAAAAAAAATTATAAAAAAAGTTTTCACCAACAACAACTACAACTACAACAACAACAACAACAAATGTAATGTATGTATGCATATGTCTGTACAACACAATGTTTGTGTATGTGTGTATGTTTGTATGTATATGCGTGACCATGTACTGCCTCTTGGGTCCTGAAACAACGAGTGCAGTGAACTTGAACATGCTGACTGGGACACCCAAAAACTCCGCAATGAGATCGTGGTCACTCTTGCCAGCGGAAGGGGTCGCAGTGAAGTGGAGGGACTGGGGCAGAAAATGAGCAAAAATCTGCAAGACAATGTACGTATGCAACAGTTTGTAACAATTTGTATGTATGTGTGAGTTCTTTATAACACTTTGTATGTATGTATGCGTGTTTGAGTTTGTATGTATAATTATGTGTAAAAAAAGAAGAAAAAAAAATTCGTGTTGGAAGAGAAGGAGGTGTCAAAAAATATACTTAATAGGCAGACTCTCTCCTCTCTCGGAGAGACTCTGAGAGAGAGAGAGAGAGAGAGAGAGAGAGAGAGAAGAGAGAGAGAGAGAGAGAGAGAGAGAGAGAGGAGAGAGAGAGAGAGAGAGAGAGAGAGAAGAGAGAGAGAGAGAGAGAGAGAAGAGAGAGAGAGAGAGAGAGAGAAGAGAGAGAGAGAAGAGAGAGAGAGAAAGAGAGAGAGAAGAGAGAGGAAGAGAGAGAGAGAAGAGAGAGAGAGAGAGAGAAGAGAGAGAGAGAGAGAGAAGAGATAGAGAGAGAGAGAGAGAGGAGAGAGATGTATGTATGCATGCATGTATGTATGTATGTATGTATGATGTATGTATGTATGTATGTATGTATGTATGTATATATGTGTGTATGTGTATGTGTGTAGGTATATATGTATGCATGCATGTATGTATGTATGTATGTATGGTGCATGTATGTATGATGTATGTATGTATACGTGTGTGTGTATGTGTATGTGTAGGTATGTATGTATGTGTATGTAATACTATGTACCTGGTAGGCAATCTGCTCGGCAATCTGCTCAGCAACCTCAGCTTTGCTGTCCACGCGTACGTCTGCGTCTTCCTTTTCGTTGACAGACACCGACCTTGCATCTTGCGAAGACTCTTGCTCCTCCATTGCCACAGACACTTTCCCGTCGCCATGTGAAACGTCCTCTGCATCGGAGTCCACGTTCATGGCAGCCTTTGCAGTAGCGATTGCAGCGTTGGCTGCCGCAGCAGCCCTGCGTTGGGTTGACCTTGGCAGCATTGTTGTCTGAACAAAGACCACAACACGACTGAGTGCAGCTGTTCCAGACAGAGTGGAAGGTACCAAGTGGGTGTGCTGTCGGGATCTCTCGAGTCCTCTCGAGTTCTCTTGAACCCAAATTGTGATGAGGAATTCTGCAACCACCAACCCCGAAAAAAAGGTTCCAAATTTGAAAACCACATGCATTTCCAGTCTGAAAAAAAAGAAAAAAGTCACTGTCCTTGCAAACAACTCATTTCAAATAAATTCAAATACACTCCCACTTTTTTGTTTCAAAAATACTCCCGCTTATTTCTGAAACCATCCCAAAACAACCACTCGAAAAAAATCCGCCCGTTGAAAAACCTTCCGCGGCCGGAACATGCTTTTTACCTGGTTTCACGGACACATAACAGGCCGGACATATTCCATTGGCACTTAAGGACGGCCGGAACGGAGCATCCGTTGACGCTTTTCTGAACCAAGAAGACGCTCAAAAACACGACACCAAATCTTCCGCCGTTCTTCGATCCCTTGGTTTGCAGGTTGCAGTGCTTCCCCTCAGCTTGCACAATCAGCAACCCCACGCCCGCGTCTTTGCCTATCCACTCATGTAATTTTTTTGGTTTATTTTAGCAGGCTGGCATATGAAGAAGAGACGGCAAGAGAGAATCCAACAACAGGCAAGATTTTCCCAAATGAAGCTTCAGGTCCCTTTGTTCTGACATCTTGTCATCCTTTTATTGTTGTATATTGCACAGGTAGCACAGAGCTTGGGCTTTGGTGTTTCTGCTCATCCGGTTTCAGCTCCTTTGGATACTTCGACCGCCTCCAACTTGGTGGACGACATGGACACGTCAACGGACACTGCAGTGACCTTTTCTGACTCTCCGCCTCGCCTCTCCGACCTACAAGCACGGCGCCAGCTTGGTTCAGACTGTCTAGCCCTTACTTCCGTAAACACAAGCGAGAAAGACGGCTTGTGCGTCGTTTTCGACGTTCGAGACAGTGCTAGATTGAGACAGCCACCTCCGTTAGATGAACACGCTGTCAGTGCCCATCAAGTGATCATGGAACTTTTAGGGCTAGAAGCAGGCAGGTTTTACAACGAGGACCGTTACTTGGTGGAGCTCGCGAAGTTTGGTTTTGCTGCAATAGTGCGCATGAGGCAAG
>WBZZ01002482.1:132500-163245 GCA_019918135.1 Paulinella micropora | reverse complement strand
CTTTTTATTAATTAATATTTCTGCTCGGACTGCCTGCGACTTTTACTCACGGGTCAGTGATAAAAAAATGAAAGTTGTGTGTGGTGTATTCAAAAAGGAATATAAACTAAATTTAAATGTGTGTATAAGCCTATGAGTGATTGGTGTGTTAGTTTTGATGAAGCCATTCCTTTAATGTGCTCAAATGATGCTATGTGGTATAAAACGCAAGTATATGAATGCTCACTTCTTTGAACTAGAAGGTGATGGATGCCGATAAGCAATGTTAGGATTCCGACATAAGTATTAGCAACCTCGCACTGCAAGTTCTTTTCAGACAACCTCACGATACAAAGGGTTATAATGGCAATAATGATACCCATTTCAAATAAGTATTTAATAAGTCGGCTGTCTGTCGGTCTGTTTTTTATACAACAACAATTCCAGTTATCTTCCAATTCGTGCTCTATTTTTTTTCCTCAGTCTTTAGCTCTACTTCAAGAACACGAGACTTTAATTCGGGAGTTAGTTCGCCATCCATATCCATAATAGGTGGGGGTCTGTGAAGTCTAGTTGTATTATTTGACATTTGAAAATACGACTGCTCGGATTTCTGCTAATTGATTTGCTTGGTCTTGTAGTATATTAAGTAAAAGTTTATTTTCTTTGTCTAAATTAACTACCTTTTCCGCCATGTGTTGAAAAGCACTAACCAGTATTGGTATGAAGTCCGTGTATGATATACCTTCAAAGTTTCCATCCCCATCGTCTGCTTTTTCCACTTTCAGATACAAATTCTGGAAATATTTTTTTTACTTCATCCGCAATAAATCCGTGGTTCTTTTTCTGTTTCTTTTCGTCTGATTTCAAATAATATGAACAGCAGTTTATTTTCATAAGTTTATCGCAACAATCCCCGCAGTCTAGTGTTTTAACATCTGATTTTAATCTCCTGTCTGAACCAGAAGACCAAACATTCGCTCCTGCTGCAATAAAAACATATCCTGTATTGTTCTCACCATTTGATAATGAAGTCGACCAAGCATGTAATAATCCACCTGTATTCATTACCACCGCATAACCTGATGAGTCTCCTGCTTTCATAAATATTTGGGGGTTGGTCGTATTTGATGGTCTTTTTCTTTATGTTAAAAATCCGCTGGATGCTGTCGTCATGCTTGTATCACTCTGAGCATAGATTACTCCAGTCACCCTCGCATAAAAATTTGAATCTTGATTGGTACTGCTTCCCGTAGCATATATTGAATTATAACCAAAACCAACTCCCTGTGTCCCGTTGCTGTGTCTGAATTCAACGCCAGCAGAAGATGCTCCAAGATTGGCTGTGACATATAACCCGACTGGTGTAGCATGAGACCCACTTCTTGCTTCCCCGCGTATGTCGACTGTGCTATTAACAACAGATATCCCAGCATTTGCAGTTATTAATCCACTTGCGGTTGCCGTTGTTGTTGATATCCCCGCACTAGCCGTTATTAATCCTTTTGTCCATAAAGTGCCGTTTGCCCCATTCAACGACATCAACAATTGCTCATTAGAATTTTCCCACACAAAACCATCCGCAGAAGCAAAACCAGACCTAAATCTTACAGCAAAGCCTGAAATATCGTTGCCTGCCACTGCTGTTCCTCCACCTAATGATTTACCAGCCCCCGGTTGAGCCATATAAATACCCCATCCTGAGTTGTCTGTATCCCACAGAAATATACCCTGTCCATTTCCTCCATCTACTTTATTTTGAATAGATAACTTACAACCGCTATCTGCCGTTATTAATCCGCTCACCGTTAATGTTGTTGTAGTCATGCCAGCAGTCGCCGTTAATGTAGTTCCCGTTATTGTTCCGCCATTTGTTATGTTGTTTGAGTTCATATCTAAGGCTCCATAAAACCGCATACTGCCAGCATTGTTAAAACGGACAATGTCAGACGAAGCACTTTTATTATCCAAAAGTTTTGAAATATAAAGTCCTGCTCCTTTTGCATCAAATGCTACATTCGTAAATACATAACCTCGTTGGTTCGCGGTTCCACTTGTAGCAGTATTTAGAGTAAATAAGAAATACTGATAATCTCCTGATGTCTGTGAAAAGAATATATCTCCTCCATTTTGGTTTAATATCCTCGCCCCATTATATGTAATATTTCCACCATTAGTGATAGTTTGATTATTAAAATCAGTATTGTTCGTTAAAGTTAGATATTTTATCGTTGTGCTTGCCCCATTAAATGTTTTACTTCCTGTTATGGTTTGGTCTGTTGTTAGTTTTACATTTTGCTCGTCCAATGTGTCCGCATACCCTTTTGTAGCTCCGTCCGTCGCTAATGTCGGAGTTCCAAGGTTGGCTATTTTGCTACTATTACAATCTAGCCCCGAAGCATTCACCCAACCGACGATTGTCCCGTCAATAATAAAACTTATTTTTTTCGCAGAAATTTCAAAGTTGTAATATGTTGCAGTTTTCATATCCAAACTAGCAATTGACCCGATATTACTGGTAGAATTGAAAACGATAAATGTGCCCTTTGTTGTTGAATTGATTGAGTTTCCCGTAATTTCCACACCACTGCTATATGTCTTAATTCCTGCTATGGTTTGGTTTCCTGTTAGTTTCACATTTTGCCCGTCTAATGTATCCACATAACTTTTGTTTGCTCCGTCCGTTGTTGCTGATGGTGTGGCTAAGTTTGTTATTTTGTTGTTATTCAAACTTAATGTTGTTCCAGTTGCGGTTATAATTAAAGTATTACCCGAATATAACTCAACATACGAACCCGTTATTTGTATCGGATACCAAGTCGCTGTTGCCGTTTTTTGTGCTGCAATCATTCCTATTTTTGTATCAAAGGCTATGCCAATACCATCAAAAGTAGTAGGATTGGACGAACCACTTACTTCTAAAGTTGATGTAAATTTTTTATTTCCTGCTATGGTTTTGGTCTCCTGTTAGTTTAACGACTGAAGTGTCAAGGACCGAAACATCCACACCATCAACCAAATTCACATTTGTTATGCTTTGGCTTTTCATATCAATACCCGCACTAGCATTTATTATACTGCTAAATGTTTTTATTCCTCCTATGGTTTGGTCTCCTGTTACTTTGACCACCGAACCATCAACTGCGAGATTAGTGAGATTAATTCCATTATACGTAGAAGCCCCCGAAATAGCATAACCATTCATATTTAGTCCTCCCGTCATACTAGCAGTTCCGTCTAATCTAAGAAAGGGTGGTGTGGTGTTTCTCCATTGCCCCGTGCTATACATAATCAGTTGGTTATCTGCTGGTGTGCCCGTTATTGTCACATCGCTGTGGCTATCTATAGTTCCACTCTCTGAAACTTTATTATTATTATCATTATGCTCAAATATCCATTCATCAACACCTTTGTCATTTAGTAAATTAACTCCTGTTATATTATTCCTTCCCATACTAATGTTGCCTGTTTCATCAACATTTATCGGAAATGTTTTATTTACCCAGTTTATTGAATTATATGTTAGATAACTATTCATCGCCACTGGTGCTGTAATGACTACATTTGAAAGTGTATCAATTGAACCAAGGGCTGTATTCTTCCATTTACCTTCTACATCGTTGTAAGTTAAGTATTGTCCGCTTGCTTGTGCGAATATGTTTGTATCTATCAAATTGTATAAACTAGTTTGGTGAGGATTGGAAGTATTGCTTCTGTGTTGAGTTGAGGCTTTGACTTCATCATTATCCCTTACTCGTTGCTCTGTGTAGTATAAACTGCTTCCTTCTTTGATATCCGTAGTTGATTTTAAAGCGAGCCGTGTATCAAATCGGCCGTCAGTGTAATAAAGATTGATTGGGTCATCATCTTCTGGCACTCTGTCTGTATTCAGACCGACTATGTTTGTGTTGGTTAAGTCTAAGTTAAGTATGTTTAGACTATCAACAGCCAACTCATTAAGGCCAAGTAATGATTTATATTGCGACATTGATTATATAATTAAATATTTTAATTTTTTTTGTTAAATTATACTAACAAAAAATATAACTATCTTGTGTAATATCATTCATCGGTAATCAATGCCGTCAAAGGAAGCATCAAAGGAAAATTGGAAGAAGGCTGTTCAAGCAAACAGAGAAAATGCTGAACGGAGAAAGGACGAGTGGGCCCGTGAAAGGCTTCGTAAAAAAGGAGAATTAAAAGAAGCATCAGTGGAAGAACTTATTGAGACGGATGCTGAAGTTAGTGTTGCGAAAGAGATACTTAAAAATCCTGAGATTGAAGATGAATCAAGTGAAAGTGATAGCGAAATTGATATGTCTGAGGTTATTGCAAATCATATGCTTAGAAAGATAAAAAAGAATGCTAAAAAGCCAAAGAAGAAAACCTCAAAGAAAGCACCACACCCCAAGAAGCAAGAGAATGAAAGCGAAGAAGAAGAAGAAAGTGAGAGTGAAGAAAGCGAAGATTATGAAACAACAGGCGTAAAACAGCGAGGTGGTAAAAAACGAAGTGAAAAAATATCAGTTAATGTATATAACAATACACCAAAGAATAAAGAAAAAAGTAAGGAAGCAGAAAAGATATTTTTGAAATTCTAAAATATCATGAGTGAAAATAATAATATTCAACTTGCGAACACAGCACAAGAATTATTTCGTCAGACTAAACCGAGGACTAGAGGAACGACAATATGGGCGGACAAAGTATTGGATATGGTCAATATTGATTTAATGGATATGAGTAAGGTTGCTACAAAAAATAAAAATTATAATTTTGCCCTTATTTGGATTGATATCCATAGTCGCTATGCTTATGCAATACCGATAAAGAATAAATTTTCGACCACCGTTTTAGAAGCACTCAAGAAATTACCGAAGCCAAAAGCATACATATCAGACAATGGCGGTGAGTTTAAAGGTGCAGTTGGTGAGTGGATGAGAAATAATGGAATTGAACAATTTATGGTTGAAGTAGGTGATCATAATTCGTTAGGTATTGTTGATAGATTTGTTAGAACACTTAGAGAAAGATTACACATATTATGGGCTTTTAATCGTAATTTTGATTGGATAAGTTATATTGAAGATGTTGTTTATTATTATAACAAGAAAGAACTTAAGGCGGCACCAATTGATGTGTTTAAAGGAAATGATATAAGCCAACAACATAGATATGTTGATAAATATTTATTTAGTTTCAAAGAAGGAGACAGAGTTAGAAAGTTGAACAAGAAACATATTTTAGAAAAGGGAGGAAAGACATGGAGCAAGCAAATCTACACCGTCAAAGCCCGTAAGGGATATCGGATTGTATTAACAAATGATGATGTTGTACCACCTAGACATTTATTAAAGACTGACGCTACCGACGATCCGGAAGAGAAAGATATTAATAAAGAACTGAAACAACTAACTAAAGAAAAGCAAGCAAAGCATTTACTTAAAAGAGAGGAGATAGACTCCGCCAACATGAGAACTTCTTCTAGATTAAGGAAGAAAAAAGAAATAATGGACTTGTAGTCTCACTTCTTTTTGCGATTAGGTAAGGAAATATTGGAATGATATTCAGCGGCCTTAGTGTAGAACGGACGCTTCTCGTGAATATAGTAGCCCTTCAAAGCCGACCAAGATTTGAAAGCCCTTATCACCCCGTCGTCTCCGAGTGCCACGTGATAAGTATCTTCTTTCCCAGGGCTCGCCATGAAAACTCCTTCTTTGCAGTCCGGAACATTATACTCAAACACTTTGTCAGGCTCGTCGTACTTGTTGGCAATCTTGACCAAAACTTTTTTCTCATCCCAATACTTTACAGCTTCATCCTCCTTCACCTTTGCTCCACCCACCTTATCGAAAGGACTCACATTTTTTGCTTTACGCTCAACCTCAGCCTGAGCCACAGGGTCTTCGTGAGACGGATGCTTGGCGTCAGGGGTGGTTGGAACTTCAGCAGGAACCTCAGCAACAACCTCGGCAACAACCTCAGTTGTCTCCTCAGTGGGCTCCTCAGCAGTCTGCTTGGAAGGAGACTTCTTCTTTGGCGGCATGGTACCTGCCCCACACCAAAAAGCACAAAAAACATGTGTGGGCAGTGCCTTGAAGCCGTTTTTTTGTTTTTGTTTTCGTAAATAAATAATTTCATAAATAAAATAATTTTTTTTGTTGCCTAGTAATAAGTGTGCTTTTATGTTGTTGTGAAATGTGTGTCATGTTCATTGATGATAAGTGGGCAGGTAGGCAGACAGCACAGATCACACAACTATTTTTTACGCCACTCGGAATCTCAATTCATTAACATACAATTTATATTTAACTATCACTTCATCAAATGTATCACCTTTTTCAATTAAATTACGTGCGAAATTTTCCTCTTGCGAGACATTGGAAATTTATTTTTTTCCAACCACTTTTCCAAAAATGCTATTTCTTTATTAGTCTCTTTTTCCTTTCTAAGTCTCTGTCTCTTAACTTTTCTCTCCTCTTCCATTCGTCTTTTGTCTTGTTTTAGTTCCTCATCTCTCTCATAAACTGCTTCCAGTCTTGATTCAACATCGCAAAGTTCTTGTTTCAATAATCTTATTTTTTTGGACAAGTTTTTTTTCTTAGTTTCCAAAAATATTTTATCCTTTTTTGTTGTCTTATTTGTCTTGTCAGAATAATAATCAATCCAATTATTTTCTTCTCTTTCTATTTCAAACTCACTTTCGCTAGAAATTTCATTATCCTCTTTGGCTTCATCATCAACAAAGTTACTCATCTCTTCAAGAAGAACTGCGAGACAGAAAAGTGCTCGGGGATCCAAGAACTCTTTGGTTCTCAGATCACTTTGCGCAAAAAAACCATGTGATAACATTGCGCAAGGAAAAAAACGAAACCGAAGCAAGCACTACACAAAAAATTTACTTGTTGTCTGTTGTCGTAATGGGTGGTGTAATTAGTATGTTGGTGGTGTTGTCCGTCATTGTCGGCGGTTCAACTCTCACTGCTTATTCTTTATTATGCTTTTGCTTTTTTTTCTCTTTTTTTGTAAATTCCTTTTTTTCTTTTTTTTTTTTTGCTTAGTATCCGTATGGTAATGTCGTGATCTGGTTTTCTTTTAGAGGTTGAATTACTCTTTTAGTGTAAGTAAATGAAAATATCTTTTGTAAATGCTCTGACGTAATTGTTTTTGTCTTTTTGTTTCTTGTTATTTTGCTGTTGGTGTGTATGATTACATTTCCAGCCTCTGCTACATTCTTTGCTATACACTTTTCTCATTTTGTTTCTAGTAGGTCTTCTAATTCTTCATATGCATTTTTAGATAGTTCAGTGTCTTGTACTTTCAATCCATTGCTTATGATACTAAACATATTAACCAAGTTCAATTTTTTACAAGTCTCGTAATTCATTGAAAATCCTTTTAATTTCATTTTGGTTGTTCCATCATTTAGTATGTAGCCGTATGATTTAGGTCCTGCTCCAATAAATGTGGTTATCTTTCTGCTTACCTTCGTCTTTTTGTCTATCAATTTGTCTGTCCATTGTCCCAATAAATCACCAGTCGGTATTGCTGTCTGTCCTTCTTTCTCATCTACGGAATAAATTACGCTGTCTGTGTCGTGATATAACACTCTATTACCTAATCTGTCCATCATATCATACAATCTCATTTGCGCATGTGCTGTAGTAAATAGTGCTACACAGATATTTGTATTGTAGGGGTCAGATACTTTTTCAGGGTGTAGGTTGTAAGATAGTTCTAGGCATTCTTTGTTTATCATATTGATAGATACTTCATTTATCTTCTTGTCATTTAGTATTTTGAATAGTTCGGCTTCACTCCTTATGATTTTTGTTTGTGTCTTGTTGTTTTGTTGTCCAAATTTTCCCCATAGTGAGTTAAGACATAGTTTCGCTACTGCCCTTCTTCCTTCATTCTTTTCAATCTTGCTTTTGTCCAATTTGATTTTCATTTTTTTTTCATAGTCCTTAATGTAATTGTCTTTGTCTTCTTCAGTTATGACATTTGATGGATAGCCACTTGATTCCTGTTTCACTCTTAGAAAGGTCTTAATGTATTCTTTAAATAGTTCTGTTGTCTGTTCATTCCAATGCCATAACTCATAAGTTTTGATCAGTCTGTAGCCTTTTTGTATGGCTTTGTAAATAAGTGGTGTTGCCCATTTGCCTGTAAGTGTTCTCTCTTCGTCTGTGTGTTGGCATTTGTCTTGTAATCGTTCCTTTCCACATTTATTACATAGATAATACATCATCTTTCCTCTATCTTGACATGGTAGAACAGGATGAATTAGAGCTCTAGGCGGAAGTATTTTTATTTTTGCTACACCAAATGCTGTTTTATTATTCAACATATCATAGGCATCTTTTCCTCTTATTGTTTGGTGATGTTTCACAGGATAGGGGTCATAGTACATGACAGTCGGATAGAGAGAGCACACATCTATATACTTTGCATACTGATATTCACTCATAGATTTCCAGTATAGAGATAGAGCATTCGTCCTTCCACCAAACATAGCATGTCGTGGATTGATTGCTTCTTGCTCAATTAATGTCTCTTCTATTTCTCCTTTGAATTCTTCCTTTGTTCGTATCCTGTTCCATTGACACCCCCATATTGTTATTAATTGACTAACTTCCGGATGTTGCTTGATTAAAGTTTCGCGTAGTTTAGTTTCTTTGTATAGTTGTCCAAATGTTTTATTCACAGACCTTTCTCTGTTTAGTTCATTTCCATTGAAACACTCAGGACACCCGTGCCAATAACAACCATGGAACTCATATGCCGTTTTTGTCTTTTCGTCATATCCGTCTAAGTAGGCTTTCACACCTTTGGGTAAGTTTAGTATTTTTTCTTTACCATTTAGACCATGTTGAATTTTAGCATTGTCCTTTTTTTCTCTGTATGCTAACCACTTCACACACATACGACTTGTTTTTGCTTTGTCTGTTCTGTTTGTCGGTATAACTGCTATGCTGTCCTCAGGCATGTAGTTTGCTTTGAATAGTGCCATACATGTAGAGGCGATAGTTGTGTATTGAAATGGATCAATTCCGAACTCCATAAATTGTACCCTAAACTCAATACACCCCCGTCTTAGTATACCTACATCACTATGACAATATTCAATCATTTCTTTATTGAAATCAAATACTTTGTCTTTTTGCTCCCCATACCATTTTATGAAATCATCTCTTTTACTCTTTGAGAATGAGTTATATCCGTAATCGTCCATGTCTGGTATTTTGCCTATGTATGTTTGATTGTCTGTTTTATTAAAGAAGTGAGGAAAGTATCCTTTTTTCAATTCAGTAAGTCCAAATGTGTCAGGAAAATCAGATAGAGGCATAGTTAGAAATGATAAACTATCTATAAATCTAATCTGTTCTTTCCCATTACCAATAGACATCATCATTATTTTACCAACTTCATATATCACAAATGGAGATATGCCTTTTTCAATCAACCATTTCAATACAAATTGACAATCATATCCCCGTGCATTATGTGCTATGAATGTATAACCCTTATGTTTTACACCCAATGACCACTCGCAGAATTGTTCAATGTTTTTATGAATGATTGGTGTGCTGTCGTCGAAATATTGACTTTCAGAATGATTGATAATATGTGTTCCTGTCTCTTGATTTGCTTCAAAATCAAAGAATACATATTTGGTTGATGGTTCATGTATCACTTTTTTCTTTAACTCACATTGGTGTGATAGAGGTTGTAGTTCTTTGCAGTTCCTACATTTTTCATATCCACATTTACGTTCTCCTTTGTAAGTCTTAGCACAAGTGATACATTTTTTCTTTGTGTCGCATAACTTATTTTGTTTATGATTATTGAAACATTCATCATTCGGAAACTTTCTATTACACTCATTGCGCATTTTCCATTTCGAAATATTGTCATATCCTTTACATCGTTCAGTTTGACATATATTACATTTGAATTCACATGCGTGATTATGTTCGTATCCCTTCATACATTTCTCGCAAAAGTTTCGTTTTGATAAGAATGCTTTCATACTTGTTATGGTGTCGTAATGGTTCATGGTTTTTAGTATGTATATGTTCTTTTTGTCCTTCATCTCAGTCTTATAGATAATTTTGTTTGGAAATTCCACAATAACAATGTTGTAGCCTATGTGCTTAGCAAACTCACTAATTTCAGAAAGCCCACATAAATCTTTCATGACACCAGCCTCCTCATGTAGTTTGTTTGCCAGTTCGTCTTGGATTCTGCGTCCTTTTCTGATTTGCTCGTATTTCGTGTGTTCCTCAATCTTTGCTTTCGCTACAACGCTTGCCCTTGCCAAACATATGTTGTCGTCATTGTTTATTTGTATCACACCTTTCTTTTTATACATGTCTGTTTCTGTTATTGCTTTCAATCTTGCTCCTCCTTCTGGCATCCTTACACCCACAAAATTGAAATCAATAAGTTCCATTGTTGCTCCTTCTTCGTCCATATAGTTTTCGTCGTTTGATTGCAGTATAGATTCTAATCTAGTCAGTATATCTTCCAAATTGAAATCTTTTACTTTAATTAATTTTTGGTTTTGTACATTCCAAGTTGAAGGAATAGCACTAATACATATTTGTATTAAGTCATTGTCTTTGTAAAGTGTTTTAAAGTCTTCAATTATAGATCCTATCATGCCTATGATACCCTCTAATGGAAACTTTTTCACTTTTTGAGACATTGATTTACTTAATTTAATAGTATATACCGATTGCCCCACAGGTAGTTTGTGTTCAGTGTCAATCCTTATTAGTTTATAGCAATTGAACTCAATTACTTGTGGTTCAACATATTTTCTTTCCCTTTGTTTTCGCTCAGGTTCAGAATAAAACCTTTCAGGGTCAGATAGTGCTCCCCTTGTCGTTGTTATGTCATAAAACCTAGTTCCGTTCGGCTTTTTAACATATAACTTGTTTTGCCTTATCTGATATGTTATTTTTGCTTCCGCCAACTTGTCCAAGTTCCATGTGTGTCCGCCATAGTCGATGGTGTTCACCATATATTTATTGGAATATATTTTTTCCAAAAAATATTTTTATTTTATATATAAAAAAATATATATATATAAAATATTATCTTATCTTTAATATGAAATTCAATTTTTTTTCAGGTCTCAATTTCCCCGACGATATTCTGGAGTCTAATAAGGTCAGCCTTGGTTTTTTCTCTTTTCTCTTTTGATTTTCTCAGTATGTCTGCCTTGTTTTTTTGATAATAATCTTTTGCTCTCATAAGTGCTTTCTCTTTATTTCTTCTTTGATACTCTCTCATACGTTCAGCGTGTTTTGCCCTTGCCTCCTCCGCAGTATATGTTGGATGTCTACCCATTTATATTATATATAATATAATTTTTATTTATTTAAATGGAAATTAATCAAACTCGCAATAGGAGAGGACTTTCATTTTTTCAAAAAAAGATAACTAAGTTCAGGACACCAATAAAAACTAAGAGACTGGTTTTGATATCTCTTAGTGTTGATTTGGCAAAAGATAGATGAGTTATCTTTTTTTTAGAGTTTGAGAGAAATTCAAATATGGACTATTTATTGATTAAGAATGCTTGTATTGAATTTGGATGAAATTATGTATATTTTTATTGAAATTAATAGTAAGACGAATTTATATGAAAATAGCATTATTTTATATAAAAAGATAAGTGTCCTATAGTGGTACCTATAGTAGTACTTACTACCTACTCCACTAAAAGGTCAAGGATGCAGACCAAAGGTCAGAAAGAATTGCAGCAGGTAGCAAGAAAGCTGACGGAACTAGACATGGTGGATGAAACGGGGCCTGCACGAAAGGATGAGTCTGGCGATGCATCGGGATTTGGGAGAGTATTCGATGCTGCATATCGTGACAATATGATAGAAAGACTTAACTTAAGTGAGGAACAGATAAGCATGCTCTCCACATGGACCGCAGATCAGCGAGCTCCTTTCTTCGACCGTGGTCAATTACCAGAGGGCGATTTTACTCAAGGTGCGAATGCTGAACAGAAAGTTTCGTTATTACACATTCAGGATGAGGTACGAAGGATCAGCGAGTTGCTGGATGCGGAGTCTGGGACAGGGGCTCTGAGCGAAAGCAGGGAGTGGGCCAAGATTGCTTTCGGTTTGTTTATCACAGGTAGTGGTGGGACAGGCAAGTCGTGGTTGATCAACAGAGCTTTGCAGCTCCTAGAACACGCTTACCAAGGCTATGTACTCACTGCCACTACGGGCAAGGCAGCAGCCTCGTTTGGTGGCCAGACCTTAGCATCCGCTGTCAAGCTGCCGTGTGGGGAAGATCAGGAAAAACTGCTGATAGAGATGCATAATGTTTGCATATATCTTAGTGAGCTCCAAGCAAAGTGGCGCGACAAGAAGTGGCTCATTATTGATGAGATCAACATGTTAGGGAAGAAAGGAAGGTATTGGCTCAATCAGCGTCTGCGTGAAATCTGCGCTCCTTGTGATGAAAACTTTGGCGGGCTACGTCTAATCATAGTTGGAGACATTGGGCAGTAAGCAATCATATTTGCTACATTATTTTACCACTTATATGGTCATTTTCACGTCATAATATTTACATTTGACCTCATCATGTCTATTACCGATTTACATATTTGCATATCATATTTATTAATCAACACAATAGTATTACCATTATTCAATGCCCGTTACCGGTTTACTCATATCGGACCATACTGTACCATTACCATAAATTGTGGTCACGACTCAGAGTAATATTTATGGTATTTATTGAGTCTAGTAAACTTGTGGTATAGAAATAAATATCAAATTCAACCATTGATTAGATTTCATTATCCTTCTGAAAAACTTTGTACAAAGTACCTCAGCGCAAAACGTTATTCAAATTAACAACCGGCTTAATGTCAACTGTTACACTTACTGGTTATGGAGCCTTGGACGCTCCGCGTTACCAACTGAAGATCCCCAAGTTCCCGAAGAAGCCTATCGACGAATTCGATTTATGGAAGTTCCATATCTTCTCATTCCTACTTGGACTGGATGCAAGATACGTCTTACTCCTGCAAGACCCGGAATCGCCCTACACGATACTGGAAGTATCAACGATTTACTCATCGATGAGAAAGGCACCCACCCTCCCAACCCCTGGAACGGCCAAAGCTGCGACATCGGAACGCCCGTCAAGACTCAACTCAAGAAAGGGTACTAAGGGTACAACTCTATCTGTAAGATCTGACGAGGAGGAGGAGGAAGCTAGCTCGAGCAGCTCAAGCTCAACAAGCTCGACTGAAGCTGACGAGACAACCATCTTCTCGACCCTCCCACCCGCCCCCACGGTCCCGACTACCCGGCCTATTTACTGCAGCAGACTATGTGAAGGCACAGATACAAGTCCGCTGCTTTCTCATTGAAGCCTGTCAAGAGTCAACTGCGTTGCTCACCGTACAGCGGACGGGAAATGATCCAGCACGCATCTGGTCTGCCCTGTGCGAACGCTTTGGCAGTAAAGGCTCTGTCTCTGTGGCCCGCCTACTTATGCAGCTATTTGAGGACAAGATACGAAATGGGAAGCAACTACCGACGTGGATGGAGAAGCTTACCCAACGCTTCGAACGTCTATAAGCGCGTGGCGTGCCCTTACCTGACGAGTTCCAAGTTGTATTTCTGCTCTTCAAGATCAAGGAGTGTTCTACTCTTACCTTGGGCGACGTAGGGGGTACAATGTATTGGTCTAGGTCTGATAGTGACAAACCTGACTATAAAGAAGTATGTTCACTCATTCTCCAATCATATCATGCTAATCAATTGATTGCTGCACCCTCTAGGCCCTCGACAGCATTGTTCACTGCAACCCCGCCCCCTACTGTCAAGAAGGACGTCGTCTGCCTCAACTGTAACAAGAAGAGCCACATCGCGGCGCAATGCAGGGCTACTTGCACCAAACGCCTGTGTTCGGGCCGACCGCGACACACTGGAGCAGAATGTCTCATCCGTAGAAGACCTTCGAACGAGACCCGGAACCGTCTGCCCTACAGCAATGGCGGAGGAGGACGAGGCAAAGGACCCAACCAACGAGGCAGAGGAGGACGACCGAGATCTGACGATCGACGGATCCAACGACCAACTGGTCAAGCCAACGCTATGCTCGAAGAACCGACTGACATCGAACCCGGACCAGCACAAGAGGGGCAGGCGTGGATGATGCAAGATGAAACCATCGAGGACGGGGAATTCATCGACGAAGAAGACGACCTCGACTACTATCACGACCACCCTGCCGTCAAGAAGCTGACAGAGCCCGAAACTCACTACGTGACCCGTGGACCAGCCTACCGGAACAGAACGGGACCGATTCAACTGTCACCGGACACCGACGTAACAGGTAGTGATGACGACAAACAGGACAACCTGTTGCCACCACCTCACCCTGACTATACACAAGACCCATCGAGACGACCCGATATACCATGGACATCGCTGACCAAACTCCAGCGGGAGGACGAAAACGACTACCGACGAGCGTACATTCAATATACAAGGATGAGAGACGCGTTCCGGACCACCATCAAGGTTTCCCTGTACCTCCGGCGCATTGGCAACCATCCTTTCAACCACACGGCGCGCCTCTCAACTACTTCTTGCCTAGGTCGGATCCCTGGGTACTACCGGCGCATCTAGTACCAGACGCACCCAGCACAACGGGGATCGAGCACTTCGTTCTACGATCAAGACCACCCAGGCGTGCCCGGGTACCGCAAACAAGTGCACAACCTGCGACCCAGTCGAAACAGGCGGGCACATCTCAACGATTTACAAGATCACCGACACCTGAGCCCGAACCAGCACCGACGGACACTGGCTCATCAGCACCGACACCTACGGTACAACAAGAACAACCACATGCACCAGAAGAAGACACAGCGATCATTGGGACGGAACAACAACCTGCACTGAGCCGCGGAGACGCACCCGCACGTACGACATCCCTACCTATCACACCCACTGTGGTAGTTGAAAATACGCGTTCGAGAAGACCAACTCTACCTGTCAGAGAAACGCGCATACGACCACCTGCACAGAACAACGAAGTGGAAACAAAGCGACGCATAGCTGCTGTACAAGCATTGCCAGACGGGCATCCCATACAATACAGGCGCATAGCAGCGTCAACTGCGTCATCCCAACCACCGGCAGAAAGAAAGCACACATTCGCTTGGATCGACGCTCATCATTGCTTCAGACACCCGACGACTGAACAACTAGCCTACTGGGGAATAGCGCTCGACTTTTGCCTACTGCCAGACGACTGGATACAGTCGCGCCCGGACTGCATCGACTGCAGGGGTATACGCGAGACGAAAAGAGGAGCAATCAGACAAGACTGCGCCTACTGTGGCAACCAGGAGGGCAAGCTACGACGGTGCGGTGGCTGCAACTTGGTCTACTACTGCAACAAGGAGCATCAGATGGCAGACCGACCGGCGCACAAGGAGTTTGCGTGATGGCAAGACAACACCCCTTGGCTGAAGAACTTCGGAGCCGGGGAGGCCGTTACGACCTACTATGCATACCCACTAATCAACCCCAACTGGCCGACCTGGCGTTTCAACAATTATTACGCTACCGTGAGAGGGGCCCTTACGCGCCGCTCTTCATAGACCCCGCCACAATGGCTAATATGGCCCTCAACACGGAAAATGAGTTTGTCTTGAGGGGGAGAAATGTGGACCCCGGCACTAATACACGTGCACAATCACACGCACTAGTCACCTACGATACTGAATCAGCGGACCCCGGAAGCACTACTACGCCCCCTCCCACCACCATCGACAACGAATGCAGGAAGATCGAGGGATACCTGAAACATGTGTTACGCATACAATGTGTTCGTGAGTCAGCAACGCAACGTGGCTCAACGGAAACGGAAAATCGGTTAAACAGTCATTCCCAAACTCACTAGCCTCATCATCACTTCCATTCAATCTCATCCCCACACCACGCCTCGACCATGACATGCACAAATCAATTATACATCAAAATGGCCAAGTATTAATATGTGACAAGCCTATCCCAATACACAAAGACAACTTATTAGCTAGGGGCAGGCTGAACTCACACTTAATCTATGAGCTTGACAAACCTGGCAGACAACCATTGGACCACAACACACGATATTTCCCCCATAGGCAAGCAAGTCGAACGCAACCAGCACTATCAACCACTGAAGTCCTCCCAGACCTAGCCCTATGGTCGGTCAACCCACAACCATCACGTGCACCATTCGATCCTATGGTCCTACACAGAAGCCTGCTACACGCTAACCCACAGATAATGCAAACATTTGCCAACAGCATAGGGAGACGCATAGCAGGCAAGGACTGGATACGTTTGGTTAGGGCATGTCATGGTTGCAACAGGGGGAAACCAAACAAACCCCCCCTGTACAAGGGCAATAACTTAGACCTAGAGTTTAAGATAGGTGAGGCACTCAACATAGACTTTGATGGGCCATTTCCCGTTCGATCAAGATACGGAAATTATTTTCGAGGGGGAGTATCATGCTCTATCTCTAAATTCGCGTGCGAGCTTTACACACCCACACGTGAAGCTAACACATACATGCCACAGTGTGTCGTCAGTCCTATTCATTCGTTCTGCGAAAGGGTTCATGTTCGGTTCATTTCTTGTAGTGGTTTTGAGAATTATGCCGTGACTGTCAGCATAAGTCCTCAAAACATTTGATAGAAACTCCCCATCTGAACGTAGTTGTTTGAGCTTGTTGCCTGAATGTCTCTCAAAGAACGCAGATATTTTTTCTAAGGAGCCCTAGCAGCTCAACTAGATGCAGGCCTACCTGACACGTTCTGGGAAGACACACATAGAGCAACATTAGCGATAAGGATGATCACACCCATCGCCAGATGCAGAAATAGTGGAAAAACACCCTGGGAACTGCTGATGGGAAGAAAACCGGTACAGACTTTTATCCAACCATTTGGCCTGGGTCAAAATGGAAACGACAAAAGCGAAGCCTGTCGCAGTTCCAGGCACACTGATAGGTTATAACATATTTCGTAGTGTGTATAGAATACTCATAAGAGACACCAGACAGACAACCACAGTAGAGAAACGAAATGTACGATTTGACATTAACACTCGTGGCTACACCTGTCTACTACCCATCAAACGACTACGCCACTAGTTTAAAGAGATGGTTATACACACAAAAATTACTGAAAAAATATCATCGGCAAAAGATGGATGGGATAAACTAGATCAATTTACAACAAAAATGATTGCTAAAAATGAAAACAAAAAGAAGGAAGAAAAAAAAAACTCCCGTAAATAGCACTCTATCGCCAATAGACCCGCCACGTTTTGAAACTTCGGATGCTAAACAACTTATATTTGAAATGATAAATCCACAACCAGCGGAGACACAACCGACAGATGTAGCACCACCCCCGATCACAAGTTCTGCGGAGCCACAGCCAGAGGTGCCACAGCCAGAACAACCACAGACAGACGAGCAACAGCCAGAAGAGCAACAGGGTGAGGGGCGGGGACAATGACTAATGAAATAGACGACGTAATAAAAAAATATGGATGGTATCTCGGAGCGATAGCGAGCGATGAAATCAACAAGTTAAAGCTAGGAAGCAGAAAACGATACGGATTTATTATGAATTTGGACAATCACAAGCAAGCAGGGTCTCATTGGATCGCAGTATAGATAAGTATAGATAAAGACAGGAGTGTTGAAGTGTATGACCCTTTAGCACTTTATGAGCCAACAGAAGACTTTCAACAACAAATGAAACAGCTAATTGACCGAAGTAATTAAGATAGTTATCTGTTAATGAATGTTAATCAAACACCTCAGACACGTGCGGTTGGCATAGTATGAGGTTTTTAATGGAGCGGGTGAAAGGAAACAGGTTTAAGTTTGCTAGTGGATATACAGACATAAAAGAAGAAGAAGAGGAGAAATTAAAAACACAGAATTGGTATGGCTTTGACACCTTTTTGTAAATGATATTTATCAACTTCTATCATACCCCGCGGGTTTGGAAAGGGGCACAGCCCCTTCCATAAACATCGAAAACATATTTATTTTTTTGAATAAAGAAAAAACGATGTTTAGAATAAGAAAGATACATAACGATCAGTCAGATTGAGCGCAGTTCTAAATATCATGGAGTATAAGGGAGGAAGAAGTTCGGGTATTTACTATATCAACAGCAAAAATAGGATAACAGGCACGGACAGTGACTTTAAACACGAAGTCAATATGAAGGGGTTAGACAATCCGACACATTGTAAAATTCTTCATATTTATGTTCCTAAGTCGTATTAATCTGTGGCTTCACCATATAATACCTTTACACTTAGCGAAGACGGGTATGAGGATTTAATTACGATACCTGAGGGCAAATACATAATGAACAACTTAAAAAATAAACTGGCAGACAGCCCAAATAATTATACTTATGTGGTATCCAGTAATAATACCAACATAGACCCAGAAGATGGCAAATTAACATTTAGTGTGTCAGAGAATAAAGGAATTCAACCGCTGTTTATATTTGATGGTGATACACGTATTCACGAAGTTATGGGGTTTGATAGAAATTCAACAGCATTCTTCGTCAATAATAACCTAAGGTCGCAGAATGTCATAATATTGACGGGCGAAAAAACATTGTATCTACAAAGCGATATGGTGAGGGAGGGTAATAACTACGTATTGCAGGAGACACGGTGAATGAAATTCCATTTGGAGCAATTATATACGACGGAAGTGGGTCTGAGTATGGTAAGAAATTATCAACCAGTTCAAATAATGTATATAGGTTTTATCTGACAGACAAAAACGATCAGGCTATAAATCTTAATGTGTTATGTATTATGACATTATTAATTTACAGGGAAACGAATTATTTTAATTTATTTACATCATTTTTCAATTTATTAAAGGTGAGGTAGTGATTTAAATATTTATTTTAATTTAATTTTTTCTATATAAATATATTCTGGTGAATTAGTTAATTTTCACAACTTCCAAAAAAAACCTGAAAACAAAATGCCAACTTAACACGGAGGCGAACTAGACTTTTCTAGAACTGACTGCATCAGTGCTTCGTATCGTTTGAATAAACTAACTCCGCGAGAAGGTGCGGGAAATATTACTGTTACACAAGAAAGCAACTTTGACCTTATCAGCAGGCCATTTGACTTAGCCCGCTCTGTCTTGAGTTTTACTTATACACCACCAGCAATCGCTGCGAACTATAACAAATGCTATATGGATTGTCTTGCTCATATTAGACAATTCAACTTCAAACCCGTAGCGGTGTTTATCTGTGCGATGTAAATGAAGTTGGTAATTTTACAAAGATTATTTGGAATGCAGAAACTTCTATGAAGGACTTTCTGACACTTGAAAACCACGATAATGGAAGTGGTGCGGGATGTATGCTTCAAAAGTGTAATGATGGAAAGATTGTTGTCGGTAGTAGAGCAGAAATGCTAGCAATTGATGCTGCAGTAGCTTACGATACTGCTAGGGATGCTATTCAAACATACTACAAAGTGCCTAGTGTAAATACTCGTCGCCACGATGATACCGCTCTCGCTGATAGCACTGCTGGAACCTATAGCCTTGTTAATGTTGAATATAATGATGCTAAGTATTTCTCGAGTGGCGCTGCTACTTCTGCTGAGCCTTCTATTGCTGTTAATATTAATCTCCGTATGCTTTACAATACCATTTTCGCCCTTGATATGTAGGCATCACCCCCGGATAGCCGGTAAAAAGTACCCTTTTTCTGGTGTCAGGTGCACCTAGTTTTTTCCCATTATTTTCAATATCGTTTGGCCGGATTTGACCTAATGCCATTTTAACCTTGGTCTGTTGCCGTTTTCTTTTTCGGCTTCACTGAGCTAATATAACGAGACATCATTTTCTTTTGGGGATTTGTGTCTGGTTGTATTACCGACTTTTTATTGAGCTATCTTCGGGGATTGTAACATTGGAGTCACCAGCACAAGGCTGATTTCTTTTCTGGCTTGTTTTTGGAACAGCAGAAAGAAAAATTGGACAGACCTATCTCTTCTGAGTAGGTGTTCCAAAAAACAAATACTCCAGCACATCCCCACACAGCTCTTTTTGCAAAACTAGACGTCTAGGCGTTTGTGAGTAGGTGTCTCAGTACCCTCTCCACAGCCTGTATCTGTGTCCTCACAAGGAGGCCAGACACCAGACCTCGTAGCTGTTCTTTTGTTCTCTCTTGAGACAGAGACAGAGTAGGTCAACAGACGTACAAACAAACACTCACAGATACAAACAAACTTGAAGGACACGAGCGTAGTACTCTACCTTTCAAGTCTGTGCACTTTGTTGCCTCTCAAACCACACACATCAGAGTATTTTTGCAAATCTCTGACTGTCTTTCGACAATAGGTCTGAACAAGTGTCAGACGACAAGTCGACTTCTCAAGGAGTGCTTCTCTAGCCTCTTTGACATTATCTGTACATAGGTCCTCGTACCTCATAACAGATACAACAACAAAAAGAGAAAAAGAAAAGAGGAGTGGAGAAGGAGATCAAATTTTCAGAGAAAGTCGTACAGATTACTTCTTTCTCACAAAAAAAAACACATAAGACATAGAGGTGAGACGCTCTGTCTCTATACTGTCTTTTCGTTTTTCTCTCTATTCGTTCCTCATAGACGAACAGAGCAATTACTGGGTAGAAACAACTCTGTCTCATCCGTATTCCTTCAGCATCCATGTCTACTAGGTCTGAAGACTGGCAGGAAGGAGGGGGGGAGAGTGAGCGAACCCCAGGAAACGAAGAGGAGTTCGTTGACTCTCATGCAGAAGGAGGAGATCTGGCACCTTCCTTTGACACAGGAGGAGCAGAGAATCAATTTTTTACTGCGCCTTCCTTTGACACAGGAGGAGCAGAGGAAGTCGAGGAGGAGCAGAAGGGAGGAGAGGAAGCGAGGTTTGTGGCCGAATATGGCAAACTAAGTAAGAAGGAGTTTGAGGAGAAGAAAGGGAAGGATGAGGCCTATAAATGGCTATACATTCCCCAAGAAATGCGATGGGGACAACCCTTGAAGAAGGAGGACATCTGTTACCCTCTCCCAAGGCAAGCTCTGCCTCTCGCAGAATTCCTCAGAGACGACGGTGCACAGTTACAGGTGCAACATGTCTCATTTGGGGACAATATGTCTTTACTGGAGCTACTCGACCTCTCATGGACAGTGTTTGAGTGTGCTATACTCTTTGAGTACCATACTGGAAAGACTGTGCTGCCATGGAACACAAGAGCACTGGCTAGGTTGCTCGATCCTGGTCAGGACATTGATTCAATAAAGAGAGTGGAAAAGGAGTTTAAGTTCAGGAATCCAAAAGGACAGATCAATGTCATGGATGTGTCTCTGAAACTTATGGAGGCCAAGTTAGTGGACCTGGGTAAACTCCAACACACCCAGTTTGGCAGGGACCTTCACCCGGCCCTGAGGGAAATAGAAGGCGAAGCTGGAGGGGTGACGAGGATGAAGAAGCTGCATGCGGCCTTGGTGAAGGATGACGCATGGAAGAGGTGGGTCTTCACGAAGGATCATACGATCTTGGAGGGGACGGCCGCACCACCCCCCACCAATAAAGCGGGAGAGAAGGAGTTGGCGGAGAAGGCCTTGTTCCTTCGGAAGGCAGCTGAGATCCTGTCTTTTTTCATCATGCCCAAGAGCTGTATATCAAAGAGCTAGCGGCTGAGAAAGAAAAGAAGGAGATGGAGGCAAAGATTGCATTAGCCAAGGCGGCGGGAACAAAGGGACCCAAATATTCCTCTGGATCTTATATGGCTCCCTCGGGCCGCTCCGCCCCGTCAGCCCACACAGCCCCTTCGGCCCCTGCGACTAGCTCAGCGCCTACCACTGTTATTGTCAACAGTAATGACAAAAAGGACAGACAGGCTATCATACAGGCCTTCCAAAAATATACAAAGTCCGATGCCACTGCTCTGACGCTGTATGCAGAGACAGCGAGTCAGAAGGACACGGATGCGAACCTTCGAGACAAGCTCAGAAGAATTGATGCTTGTATGAAGCAGCATCCAACGGACGAAACACAGGAATATGAGGCGTTGTACACCTTGTTGGACCCATCAATCATCACACAAGGGTTTGATGTTGGGGAGTACAAGGCGATGAGAGCGGTAGAGGTGGCGGCTAGGAGAGCAGCCTCAGACCTGCAATGCACGGTGCCAGTTGCCGTCCTCTTGCAATACTTTAAAACTCATGGGTATCAGCACCTGTGCACTGGTACTTTGATTGGGTTTGAGATTTTTCAAGAGGTGAACGAAGGGCTGGGCATTGGCACGAGGTTGGCAGCGATCCTCACTGAGGTCAGCGCCAAGTACGGGCTCTTTTATAGCCGGAAGTCTATCATTTTGTACTTCCTGAGTGCTTTGTGTACACGACACCCGAGCAAGCTCGCAAGGATCATACAGTCCTGTCCGACCTTCACGGCGGTGAAGACGGCGGATTTTTTAGAAACGAATATATACGAGAGGACTGTAGCGGCTACTCCGCCGGGCGACCTGTTCAAGGAGGTGCTCGACGCGTGTTCCGAATTGGACACGGCCACCGAGTCATTCTCCAGTGCCGCGACACAGGGGGTTGGAGGTGCTCAAGCAGCACATGCAACTCGAACGGCAGGTCTCAAGAGGGGGAGAGATGAGCCGACGCCGTGCTACCGCTATTTTTCATACATGGCGTGTAAGCATGAGGCACAGAAAGGAGTAGGCAATTGCCTCTTCAGCCACGACTCTCTTGATGATAGGCAGCGAAATCTTTTCCTTAGAGAGCTCGAAGGCATGAAAAAGACCATGTACTCCATGTACAAGAAGGAGTTGGAGGAGGGGAGGTGGAATGCGAATATGGTCTCGGATGCGGAGTTCCGGGAGGCCATCATTTACTTCCTTGACAGAATGAAGAGAAGGGAGAAGAGAGAGACATCGGGCCGATCAAAGGCGCCGACTAGAGGAGGAGGAGAGACGAGAGGATCGTCACGAGGGTCCCGAGGGACACCAAGAGGGGCGGCACCACGAGGACGAGGCTTTCGTGGAAGGGGAGGACGGACCCCAGCGCGCCCTCCCAGAGGACACGGATACTGGAATTATAGCACCAGTTCCAGCTCCAACTACCCCCAGCAAGCTTATACGCTACGGAGGGGGGACGTCAAGACCAAGACACCGGCTCAGGTGAGCGTGTTGTCGTCGTAGACTGACGGGAGGAGAAGAGAGAGGAAAAGAAGAGAGAGAAGGAGATAAAAACTGTTCTTTTTAATCCGACAGTCACAGTTATGCCTACTGTTGATGAACAGGATACGAACGGTTCCGTTCCTCCCAGACGTGAAGGTGAAGGCACACAGCCTCACAAGCCTCAAGGTAAGCACTTGCTAGTTCATCCTTCGAGGGCTAATATGATAGATGATGCGAATAGGAAGGCGAAGAAGGCGATGGAGGAGAGGAAGCCGAAACCAAAGGCTAGGTCTTCTCCTACGAAGAAGCAGCGGACCGTACCCCCGCCAAAGGACTCAATAGTCTCTGCTATAGACACGAGTACACTCGGTGTACCAGACTCTGTCCAAAAGACACTCGAGATACCGGAAGCCCCGGAGACTCAAGAAGTTAAGTTGGCGGAAAAGGGGGGAGAACGAGAAGAGGACAAGGAACTTGAGCTTAGACTCAAAACCCTAGAACGAAAAATTCATGTGCTAGCGGCTAGTTTACATAGACCAGACGCGCTATGCTACACTGACCTCTTTTGTGAAACTTTACAAACCACATTAAAAGTTGGTAATGATACGATGGCGAATATTAATATTGTCGGCCAGAAGTTTTTGAATAGTCACCGGACATGGGTGGACAAAAACACTAGAAAAACAAAGGGGACCCTAAAAGGGGTAGGCAGCCGTACGGAAATTACGGGCATCGTCACATTAATTTTCAAATTGAAATCCGGTCGAGTATATCGTGCGGACCTCTATGTTGTCCCCGATTACCACGGTTCAATCCTGCTGTCGTATGACCAATTGGCTACGATGGGGGCTGTGATCGATTGCGCCGCACGGCGGGTGATTTATGGAGTGAAGAATGGAGAGGAGGAGGATATTAATCCGATGACTGCTACTGACTCATACGAGGCTTTTGAGCTGAGTCTAGCAACGGAGAGGAAAAAGTTGGCCTTCGTACATGAGGCAACTGAAGCCTATGTACACCCCTATGTCACAGTGCCGGACGAACTGACCTGGACCGACAATTGGGAGACGGAGATGCAGGCGTATACGGTTACGATTCCCGCATGGGACAGAAAGTCTATTGATGACTTAGTCGTAGCGCGTAATGAGGAGATAATATGTGTTGCGAAACAGTGCCCGTCGTTGGCCAGATTCGCAGAAGGTGGCGGGGCAGATGTCCATATTACTAATGGCTACTGTTAACATGCGAAGGTGTCAGATGAGAAGAGAGAGGCGTTTGTGCCAAGGAGGAAGGGGCGTATCCCCGATACTCCAGCGGATGACATTAAAACTTTTATCACGAACTTTTGGGGCGATGTGCCTACCTGGCCGCGCTCATTAACTGAAGTGAAAAAGTGTCTACGGACTCTATTTGAGAGTAACAAGCCGTATACTGTCATTCTGCCATACAATGAGAAGGCGATCTGGGCACAGGAGATAAGGGACCGGCTTATTGATCATCCTATACCTGTTCCTTCTCGCAAGCAACAGTTAGTGGTGGCTTGTCGACTCGGGTCTCGGGAGCAGAGCAGTGCATACAAGCAAAAGCTCAGAGCCCAGGACAAGTTGAAATTGATACCTCAAGCTTTCACATGCTTTGATGGTTTCTACACCCGTAAGGCTCCGATACAATACGCGAACCTTATTGATATGCTTGTCGGGCTGGGTCATGATGATGAGCCGGACACAGTCACGTATGAAAGAACGGGACTAGACGATTTGTCCGAGGAAGATTTGAGTTTGGAGGAGGACTTAGCGCCCCTCAAGGAGCATAAGAAGATGTCGGAGGAAGATTTCCAAGCAGCGGCGCGGAAAATTTTAGAAGAAGGAGTGGGTTCGGAGAGAGAGAAGGCGTTTCTCAAAGCTAAGATGGAGGCGTACAGAGAAATTTTCGACCCTCCTCGGGCAGGTGGTGTAAAGTCGGATGACTTCACTGCTGTCATTTACAAGATACCGGGTGCGGAGCCATCTCCGGCACCACGGAGGGCAAATTTGAGCATACATGAGGCAAAAATAGCGGAGGAGAATGTGAGACAGTTGCTCGATGAGGACTTTATTGAGAGATCTACATCTCCAATTGTCTCTCAACCGAAAATCGTCCCTAAGCCAGGAGGAGAATGGCGCTTGACGATCAATTATGCCCGTGTGAATAAGGTGCTAGAGGAAGAGAGAAATCCTCTGCCGACCTTAGAAGAAGGCAGAAGGGTGCTGCGGAATGCTAAATTCTATTCGGTCATTGACCTTAAGAACGGCTTCTGGCAGATACCACTGGACGAGAAATCCAGATGGCTGACTGCATTCGTTGTGGGTATGGAAATATACAAGTGGAAGGTGCTTCCAATGGGACTCAAACAGGCCCCGGGGCTCTTTCAGAAGGCGATGCAGAAGATGTTGAGCGGTCAATATGACGACCAGTCGGAGGATGGTTTTATGAGAAGGAGAGGACAGAAGGCGGGAGAATATGCATTTTGTACATCGATGACATCATCGTATACTCTAACACAATGGAAGAGCATATCGATCACTTGTCAGATGTCTTCAGGCGCATCGGAGCATTTGGCCTGAAATGCAACCTAAAGAAATGTCAGCTTGCCAGGACAAGTGTGACGTATTTGGGTTACGAGATTTCTCATAATAGGGTCTCGATATCGCGCGAAAAGAGGGAGGAGATCATGAGTAGACAGTTGCCAAAGAATCGCACGGAGTTACACACTCTTTTCTTGCGATGGCACAGTACTACAGCCAGTTCATACCCGATTGGGGTGCAACTCGAGCTAAGTTGGAGAAGATGATTGATTTCGGAGACTTTGAGAAGTGGGATGAGGAGGCTTTGCAGGCGTTTAATACGCTCAAAGATCTCATTTACAAAGATCCCAAGGACGGCGGATTAGTACTTATGATGCCCGACTTTACGAAGCCGTTCGTAGTCGACACGGATGCATCTAAGTTTGCGATTGGCGCGGTGCTGCAACAGGAAGATGAGGAGAAAAAGTTGCGCCCGATCATGTTTATTAGTAGAAAGCTGTGTGCGGCGGAGCGAAATTACTGCACGCGACAGAGGGAGGCGTTGGCAGTAGTATGGGCTCTTAAGAGGCTCAGAGAATACTTGTGGGGAGGACCTCTATTCACGGTTAGGACCGAACATCACAACCTTCTTTGGTTGATGAATCATAAACAAACCGGCCGTTTGGCGCGGTGGCAAGCTTTCTTGTCATGTTTCAATTTCACGATGGTCTACTTACCGGGAAAGCGAAACGTAGTCGCTGATAGCCTTTCCAGGCTAGAGTTTCAGTCAGAGGTGTCGGCTCTCGTATCATCAGTGGAGATGATGGACCTGTCCATGGACAAGGTATACGAGGTGAGCCACATAGAGGCGATGCAGATGGCAAGAGGCGTTCGTTACGACCGCACGGGTCTACGATATAGTCCTCAAGGCCCGGAGCATGGCATATACTGTGAGGCGCATGTTCTCGAAGACGCTGAGTGGTCTTATGAGGAATACGAGAACGCGAAGGCGAATATAAAAGAAGAGGAGGAGACGACTGAGGTCTGTACTGAACCTCCACAGGAAAATCGAAGCGAGCTTGATGAAGACCCGGAAAGGGTAGGAGTAAGGTTGGAGGACGGTACTATTCATATCGCCTCGCCTACCGCGTGGAGGCAGCAACAGGCGACGGATCCGGAGTTCAAGGAGCTCATAACGTTATACAAGAACCCTAATGAGCTTAAAAAGACTCCACATATCAAAGATCAGATGAAGGAGATGGCGTGGAGAGATGGGCTATTGTGGTACAAGGGCCAGCATGGCAAATTTGCATCACAGCCTGACAAATGGACTCTCTGGGTACCAGAGAAGTTGAGGCGCTTTATATATGTCGCAGCCCATAACTGCCCCTTACTGGCACATCCGGGTCGACAAAGAACTCATTGGTTCATAGCGAGGCGATTTTGGTGGAAAGGGATGAAGGAGGAGATAGACAGGGAAGTGGACGCATGCATCCCATGCAAAACCACAAAGACACCGCTGAAGGCGAACTTTGGCCTGATCGGTACATTCCCGTTACACGCCGGGATGTTTGAATTTTTACACATCGATCATGTGGGACCTTTCCCCGAATCGGCAGAAGGGTACAGATACCTTCTTACCGCAATAGATCGAGCCACCAATTATGTCTGGGTTGTTCCTGTTAAGGACGCTACAGGCAAGACAACTGCGGAGGCTCTGATCGATAGGATCGTCTCGCAGATCGGAGTGCCTAGAAAGATATGTTCTGATCGAGGTTCTGACTTTAATAATGAAGTCATCGACAGACTATCTAAGTACTACGGGATGAAATGGCAATATGTTACTGCCTATAACCCGAGAGCGAATGGCAAGATCGAGCGGGTACATAGACCTCTCAAAGCCTCGCTTAAGATGTACTGTATGAAGAAGGAGAATCAGAGAGCCTGGGTGGAGGCAGCACCTTCATTTGCCTTTGCAATGAACTGTCTACCCTCATCGGCATTAGGAGGAGCCAGGAGCTCAGTCTCGCCATATCAATTGGTTTACGGCCGAGAGCCTAATATAACAACCTCACTTCTGCATCCAAAAGACACTTGGGCAGATGAGGATGAGTTGTTCGGGATGAGACTAAGAGCGAAGATGGAGGCGGAACAAATAGTTGCGGCGCACAGGGAGGCGGAGCGCAGAAAGACTGACGCACAAGGAGTGCGACAAGCGCACTTAGATCAAGTCCGTTTCCAGGTTGGGGATATTGTACTCTTGTACCATCCTCAAGTCCCTAAGGGGGTTAGCTCTAAGCTGTTTACGCACTGGAAAGGACCATACCAGGTCATGGAACAGATGGGACCTCTGAATTATAAGATCAGGGGTAGAGGGAAGATGCAGATTGTGAATGTTCGAAGGCTGATCAAATATGACCACTTCTTACTTGAGGATGAATCCGTTGAGGAGGCGTTGAAACGGATGAAGGAGGACTTCCAAGAGGTACCGCCTATACAGAAGGAGGATACCTTAGAGGAGGAGAATGCCTATCGGGCACCTGTCACGGAGAAGGAGGAGACCGAGAAGGAGAGTAAAGAAGACTCAGACCGCAAAAGCGCGGCGGGGACTCAGTCTAAAGCCCCCATAGTCCGCGGCGGTACGAAGGAGAAGTTCACGGAGGCGCAGATGACGAGAGCGCAAAACGATCTCATCTTCGACCAACCGAGGAAGGTGGCAAGGTCGACGCGAGCGACGGATGTCCATGGAGGAGGAGGGGAGAAGGACACTAACCAGAACGCGGGTAATGTGGACATTCGACATGTGCGATGGAAGGAAGGAGAGGCGATTGCGGCCATCAAGTGGGTCCGAGACGCTTTTTATCTGATGCGACCGGCAGAACCTCATGTTGCCGATGACACTCTCTCAGATCTTTATCTCATGCGAGCTGTGGCGGTCCCGCAGACTACACGGGCAGCACGGACATCGAAGAGATCCTTAGCAGCAAAAACGATACAACCGGTACTCCATTTTTGGAGAAGCATGGACCCTGTTGAGGATCCAAAAGCTAGACAATATTTACCGGTGTACAAAGACGCGAAAAATCTCGAGACATGGGATGATACTATTACCCTTCGAGACAAAGACCACACTGCGTGGACTATTCAGTCACTGCCTAGAGGAGTGCTTGATATTCCTTTTGACTTATCTTTGGGCGCCATCCCTAACAAAATATGGGACATTCTGGAGGAGTCGAAGTTTGACTTGACTTTTGTTGGCGGCCCGCCACCTGGCAAAGGGGTTCGCGCAAGGCGACGAAGGCAGTAAGTGACATTTTTTTCTTTTATCACGCGTCGGACATTGAAAGCTGCATGTGGATTAATCTCATAGTTCCCATGTCAGATCATGTCTTATTAAAATGTTTTTATACCATTGTTGTTACTTGGCATTTTTATCGCAACATATGAGTGCGAGGGTCAATCGGCAAATGGATACGACACCGTATAAGGGGATCGCTTGTGAGTTTAGCGATGGTGTTCCTGGTACGACCCTGCTTCAAGTATCCAGGGTGATGTTCTCAAAAAATGTTCTCATAGTAGACATATTAAATTTTTTTCTTTGGATATACTTAATATCGTCATACCAGCACGGTCCGTCTCTACTTGTGTCTGCATATCGCATGGTCGGGCTCACTCACCCCGGCTTTGGATATAGTTATTAGGTCTGGCCCCTAGTACTATATTGAGGTAACAGATTGAATACAAGGGTATGTTATTAAAAGACAATGTATTTACTGATCGGAAGTGTTTTTGGAGAAGGAGAAAAATTATAACGCTTCTTTTATTGCAATAGTAATACTATTTGTTCTTGACATACTGCCTCAGAATTAAGTTACGGGGGGTCAACAAGTGTGCAAGGAGGAGTTTTTATTTACAAAAACTAGGCTGGAGATTTATAGTTGACTCGTGTCTGGCGTATGCGTTTTATATATCCACTGCACCGTCTATCAGTGGGTTAATGCACTTAGTTGCGACACCCCGTAGCGTTTGTGCAGAAAAGAAATCAGCAATTATATGACGAAAATATTGCATATTTCCTTCAAAAAAAACGGGAAGGGGTACTGTAGGCATCACCCCCCGGATAGCCGGTAAAAAGTACCCTTTTTCTGGTGTCAGGTGCACCTAGTTTTTTCCCATTATTTTCAATATCGTTTGGCCGGATTTGACCTAATGCAATTTTAACATTGGTTTGTTGCCGTTTTCTTTTCGGCTTCACTGAGCTAATATAACGAGAAATCATTTTCTTTTGGGGATTTGTGTCTGGTTGTATTACCGACTTTTTATTGAGCTATCTTCGGGGATTGTAACAGATAAGACTACTATGTTTCCTGAGATTTTGAATATGATGATTGTATGGCAACAGACCCCTGAAATTTATTATTACAATAACGATGCTTTTTCAACGGGTGGAGGAGTGCTTGTTGCTGCCGCTGGTAATGTAACTGTTTCTAGTCTTAACTTGTTCCTTGCTGTAGAGACTAATCCCGATGTAATTCAATCAATTCAACAAAAGGTGGTGAGTGCTGAAGATATGAGTTTTAATATTGATTATCCTTATGTTTACTAAAAATTCCATTACTTAATCCACTACACAAAATATCATTCTCCGCTTTGATAGAGGATACGGAAAACGACTGAAGAAAATTTATCACACACTATTTCACAACACTGAAAACAAGAATACCGCTTATGATATTGATAACAGAAATACTGCGAAAACTAACAGTTTCCACACCACACTTGACGGGGCACTACTTTAAGAATTTGAAATATATCCCGCTAACTTGGAAGATTATATGTGCTTGAAACCTAAGCTTGAAGGTTCTGTTTTGATGAATTCAAATGTATATTAATACAATTGGTTCTGGGTTGATACTTGGGGATAATACACTCCCGCTGTGCAGCAA
>WBZZ01002482.1:82500-122500 GCA_019918135.1 Paulinella micropora | reverse complement strand
TGATAACCCGAATATTACAAATACTAAACTAAGAAAGATAAGCGGGATTGGAGCCGTTATTGTCAATAAGTTTATCAAAGAGAAAAAAGAAGCGCCACAAGAAGAACAATCGGAGGAAGCAAAGCCATTAAGAAGAAGCACTAGAATCAAACAAAAAGTTCAAAAAGATTAATATTTAACAAATATTAAAGGCGGTTCCCCATATCTTGCTCTAATATTAGACTCTCGTCTGTAGCATTTAATGGAGCAGATTGTGAAAAACTCAATGCTATCTACGCCATAAAAATTACCTGCTATAATTGGGGGGTGCGACTGGAATGTGCGAGACAACCCACATATATTACAAAATTCTTCTTTATAATTCGGCTGGGGCATTTCTGAATAAATGTTTTTATGTGTCCAACTATATCACTCTGCAATTCGCGTATTATTATTGACATGTTTTATATAATATAAAATATAAATGAATTTGTTTGGCCAAAGCACGAATACACCATCGTCATCAACTACATCGTCATCTTCTTCTTTATCTATTGATAGCATAAAAGACGCATTACCAACAACCACCTTCGGAGAATTGCGAACGGCTCCTCTGTCGCCAGTATTACAAAATGTATTTACATATGGTATTAATACGCGATTTTTTCACAAAACGGAGAGTAACGGCGGGGTGGTATCAACTGCTAATTCAATTGCGGTTTTGACTACATCGGTTTCAGGTAATTCAACCGCACAGATTACGACAATTGAAAGAGCAAAATATAGAAGTGGTATGGGTTTGGTTGCTAGATTTTCCGCTTTATTTCCATCATCCACTGCAGCAACCACTTTTAATTGCGATATTGGCATAGGCACACCAGCAGACAATTTATGTTTTAGACAATCAAACTTGGGAAAGTCTGTTGTAAGAACGGCGGGAAGTGTAGAAAATGTGGTTAGTCAATATGCTTGGAATGTTGATAAATTTAATAATACTGGAAACTTCCCCACGATTGATTTTACTCAATTGAATGTGTTTGAAATCGTTGTTCAATATCTGGGTAGTGGTCAAATTACATTCAAAATTGAAAACCCGCGAACTGGACGAATGGAAGTAATTCATGCGATTAAATACGCGAGCACTGCTACTACTCCATCATTAGATCAGGCGGCGTTTGCTATTTATGCGAAGGCGTATTCATCAAGTCTGGCATCCGTTGTAATGAAAACTGCTAGCATGTTTTTGGCGGTTGAGGGGAATATTGATCGGACTATTGCTATAACCAATTCGTATGATTCGGTTAAAACTAAAGGAGCAACTGAAAATGCCATATTTACCATTAGAAACCGCGCCACATTCAACAGCAAAACGAATTACAACATAATCTACTTTGAGAATTTATGTATTAGCAATTCAGACACTAAAACATGTATCGCGAGAATTACTCTTAACACCACATTGGGAGGAACACCTTCTTATTCAAATTACGATACAAACACATCATTGGCCGAAGTAGATACAGCGGGGACAACAAGAACGGGCGGAAGTGTGATATTCACATATGTGTTGTCTGGTGGTTCATCAATATACATTGATTTGTCTCAATATAATATCAAGATAGGGTCAAGTAAAACATTTACCGTATCCGCACAAAATACGAGCGGTGGAACGGCAAGTATTTACGCTTCATTGAACTGGATTGAAGATCAGATTTAAACAAAAAAGAATGCTTTATTTATACATAATGCATAAATTACATTAATCATCAACTTTCTTTTGTATCTCTATCGGCATTTTTTTTATATATCCAAAATCTTTGTCCTTCGTTAATTTTTCGGTTATGGGTGCGTGATTTTCCTTCAAATATATGTAAAACGGGTCAATATTGACACCGCAGGGGATTAGATATTTATGTTGTTGTTGCCGTCGTAAATTGATGTTTTTGATTAGAGTGAATAGTGTATCTAAATTTTGTATGAAGGTCATTATATTAACGTATTCATATTCCAAATGTGGCTAAACCAATTGGATTTCTTTTATAATAATACTCTTTACGGCGTTGTGCTATACAATCTTTATTTTTTAAATAATATTTTTTCTTTTGTTGTGCTATACAATATTTTTTTCCTTGATAATACTTTTTATTTTTTGTGTGCGAAATATCCTATATCTTTTAAATTTTATTCTTTCTTTTGTTGTGATATACGAACTTTATTTTCTTCACAATATTCTTTGTTGGTTCTACCTTCTACTCGCTTATTCACACACTTTTCTGTAACCCTAATTATTTCACCTTCTCGTTTATCCAATTGCATCTTATTTTCGCACGGATATTCTTCAACTAATTCAACATACGCATCATCATATTTGGCTATTTCAAAAGAAGTTACATAATTAACTTTTCCGTTCATCCAACATTTATAACTTTGTTTATGTGCAAATAATCGCTTATACAAAGGTTGAATAGTTGAACCGATATAGACTTAATAAGTTTGATATTATCTAAGACTATATATTTTTCCTTGTTTATAGTCTGGCATTATCGTTTTTTATCTTTACATATATTTTATCATACCTGTAAAACATATTCAAGCATGATACGCCTTTAAGAGAATACTAACTTCAAAATTGACAGGACATTCAAGCACATTGCCACTCGCATTTCTAATGACGATATCAATAGTTTTTAAACTTTTCGTCGTATTAAATGGCACATAATCGGCAACATCGTTTGACGATTCAAAGTAGCACTGGACTCCATAGGGCTTATCAAGATTGCATTTACCAACGACAGAGAAATTACCATTTGCTTCAACTAAACCAGACCGATTCAATGCACGGCTATGCACATAAACTGCTGTTTCACCAATTAGATTTACTATGGATTGCATTGTGCTACTCGCCGCGGCCGAAATATCGGCAGTCAGTCCTTATCTCTAATTGTGCTATTATCGTAATCAAAAGCATACGTATCACCAGTGAAAGCGAAATTCAATTATTAACGGAGTTCAAAGTTATAACTACAGAGTTTGGGGTAATTGCTGAATTAATTGCAGTTTGAAGAGCGGTAATAAATGTATCAATGGTGTGTTGATTTTCTGTTACGATTGCCATTTTTGTAGCGGATCCAGTTTGTTTTAATCAATGTGAGAGTGTTGGCATAACTCTGTATGTTTGGGAAAACATTTGGGATAGAGATACTCTTTACGACATAAGCACTAATTATATCAATATTCCGACCAGTTGCTGGGAGATCAACAACAAAACGGCCATTGTGAGTAGAAGCGGATTTTGATTCTGTTTTATCACTTGAGGAGACACGAAGGAGGAAATTTTTGCGGGTTCGCTTTTCATCTTCAAGATTGCTTATTGTAAATGACATTGCTATATTATAAAATATATTATTATTTTTTTAAAATTTTTTTATTGTTTGACCACGGCACGAGATGGTTGGGCAGGGGCGCCGCCGCAGCAGAAACAGAGCTTCTGCCGCAGCCTCAAGGCCTGCACGGGCGTCGACCTGGATCCCGACACTCTGCACTGCGTGCACCCGCTCGCCGCCAGCGCGCTCTCCTTCCTCTTCAGCCGCTTCGGCGAGCCACTCGCCGCGCAGCTAGCGGTTCACACCGTAGGGCTAGAGGTCGTTACACACGTAGACCAGGTCTGGCGCGACACCAAGACGCAGGACGTCTGGCTAGTGGAGGTAAAGAAAACGCAGTCCGCACAAGATAGGGCGACGGCCAAAACGCAAAAATTGAGGGGTACTGATTTTTGCCAATGGCCCGATCTTACGATGAACCGCTACCTCATACAAGCGGCTCTCAGTCATTTTTTGTTCAGTCAGACTTACGTAACTTCGGCTAGAATTCGTTCGTGCGTGCTTGCAGTGGGTACCTACGGAATTTTTTTAAAGGAAGTGCCGACGAGCATGATTGAGCAGGCTGGGCGGGCATTGCAGGGCCTGGCCCGCCCTGTAGTGCCTCCTGCTGCCCCCGCGGCGGCGGCAGCAGCAGAGGAGGACGACAGTCCTGAGCCACCGGCAAAAAAAGCCAAGACTAACGCCAGTGCAGAGGATGAGTAAAAAGAAATTTGTTTTAGTTAAAAAAACAATGAGATCGTTTAAAAGTTTATTACATTTTTTTGCCCGCTTCCGGACCGTGTTGTCTACTCTTCCTCTGATTCTGAATCGTCTTTGTAATAATCCTCTCCTAGCGGCAGCTCGTGCAATATCGACGCGGCAGTAGCCAGCGGCTTGTCCTTGATATTCTTGTACTCGTGCTCCCACGTATACAGCACATGGCAGCCCGGGGGCATCTTCTGTCGGATAAAATACATCCGAGCCATTGTCTCTCGGTACAAATTTCGGTTGCGACGTCCGGTAACAGAAGACCGCCCATAGGCGTAGAGTGGATGCCCTGGAGGGAAGCCGTGGTACGCGTTGCCATGGAACTCGTACACGCAATTTCTTGTCGCGTCGTAGCCGTCCAACAGCATCCTCGTGCCGGGGACAGCTGCTTCGGACCCCTGTGGAATATCGCCGCCATTGACAAAATGCTTGTGCTGGATTTTCAAACCAAGCGCTTGTTCGAGCCTGTCCCACAGCCTGCACGCCGCAATGGAGCACCCTGCGGCCGGCTTAGGGATCAAACCTCGCTTGTATGCATGATTCCCACAAAGCCTCTTTTGTTGTCCACGTTCATTCGCAAAACCTGAGTCTTTCTTGTTGTCATCAGGACAGTCCTCACAAGGGTTTTGCACACGGTGGCATCCTCGTTCTCTGGCATGATCGGCACACAGGCGACGGGGCTGTCCCTTTTCGTCTGCATAGTTAGCCTGTTTCTTTTCGTGTGGCGGACATGCCTCACAGGGGTTCTGCACCTCATAGGAGCCGCGCGCCATCGAATGCTCTGCACACAGACTGTGAGGTCGTCCACGCTCGTCTGCATAGTTAGCCTGACGTTTGGAGTTTTGAGGGCAAGCCCGACATGGATTCTGTACAATATGACACCTTCGCACACAGACGCTTTTTTCGCGTGATCCGCACACAGACGCTTTTTTCGTCCGCGCTCGTCTGCAAAGGTAGCACTCTTCTCCCCGATGGGGCAATGCATAGAGATGGATAGATAGACGCGATTTTAACATATTTCAACCAAGCGGTGATGGCACGAGTAACTATAATCAGCAGGCAGCATAACGAATATTAACTTCAGCAGTTCGTGAATTATTAACTGCAAGACCAGACGCTCCAATGTGGGGCGACTGATTAAGAGTTTGAATAATGGTAGCAAATCCTCCGTTATTATCTGAGTAAGTAGAACCACTGGGAGCATAAAATTTGCGAAAGTTTTCAAGTGAAACAGATGAAGACATATAAGCATCACGAATTCTCATAGTCGCTTGGAGATTGTTAACATACAATTCTGCACAGCCTCTCTGAACTGCAGCGAGTGTATCAGTGCTTGCACCAAGTTCCATTTTTTGTTGCGGAGCATACCAATCACCAATACGGCATTGATATTGTTTATAAGGCATTTGAGCAGTTCCAAGGTTATCAATACTAGCATTGTCAGCGACCACATTTTGAGTTACGATATACAAGCACTGAGCACGAGCAACTGCTTTATTTACTTGAAGATTAAAATCATCCGATGTGCCAGGATTTGCATTTTGGTTCCAATATGTTTCATAAGTGTATGGAAGTCCATCCTTGCTTCCCATCTGTTCCAAAATATTTCTCTGGACACCAGGAGCAAGTGAGAAGGTTTCCAACATTACAACTGGATTTGATACGGTGTAAGTCAAGCCAGTGCCATCAAACTCATCGGGAACCGCGCCAGTGGCAGATCCAATAATAGTAAATGCTTCCTGAGGCGGCGCAAACGTCAAACGAAGCATCATACCACTAATCAAAGAGGGAAGAATGAGAGTTTCCTCATTAAACACTCCCGAAAAGTAATGAAGAGGAATACAAACTCTCAAATAATTACCAGTGCCAACGGCCGTAGGAGTATTTATGGCAAAATTAGTAACTGAAGTGTCGGTAATATTACTATTAACTTCAACATTTTCTCTTTGTCCCGCCATCTGTGCTTGTCTGCGATAATCAAATGGATAATGCCACGGGAGAATACTTCGCACCAGTTTATTCAAATCTTCAATTCGTTCAAGTTCGCTACCATCCTTGCTTTCCAACAAAAATCGTTCAAAAATAGCGGTTGCTGGTGTATTCTGGAAACCAATCGCACAATCGTTATTTGCTTTAGTATCAGCACCATCTGCTTTAATGTCAAACGACAAAAAACAATTTTTCCCATAAACAAAATCAGTGCTTGCCTGCAATGTAAAAATCATTTCAGTCCCCGACGCACTGCTGTAAGTCTGATGGTCGGCAAAGTTCTTCTTAAAGATACTTCCCTGTTCAGAGAGCGCCAGACTTGCTGGCAACTCATATCTGAGGTTGTTGAGGGTCATCAACTCCTCAGTAATTTTAATATCCTTTCCTTCCATTTTTTTTTGTGTGCTTGTGGGGTGGTAAAATTCGCAATGCTGCTTTTCTAAAAAAATAATAATAGAAATTAAAAATAATTATTTATTCACCTGAAACGGATTGTTTAATAATATCAACTGATTTCTGTATGTTGTCAAGTCTTGTGTCTTGTGTTGAAACTCTCTTCCCTCAGCATTCTGAACCGCTTTCTGTAAATAAGCCAAACTGCTAACAGCAGTGTCCAAATCAACAACATCCGCATTTTCTTTGTTATCAGAAATGTCTGTTAATGTGTTTTGAATAGTGCTCTTCTCATGCGGGACAAGATCGCCAAATTCAGTTAATGGTTGATTAACTAATGGGGCACCATGACTACTCCACAATTCAAACTGGTTTAGTTGAAACCCATCACTTTTTGGTCGGTTTGCTTCATTCATCTTATTAATAAAGTTAATTGGCAAACGATTTGAAGCACTTGAGTTTTTAATCATTATATAATAATAATAATTATTTTATCAATTACCATTAATTATTTTTTTCATAATTTGTAAATTCTTGTGCGTAATTCTTTCATCTTTCATTTTCTTTCAATCAACTGTGGCTTGATTTGCATCAATGTCATTAGTTTGTGCAACCTTTTCAGTTGGTGGAGTTTCCTTAGAAGCATCTTCTATTGCTTCTATCTTACTTGCTGGTGTTGTAGTAGTTTGTTTTGGCACAGCAACAGGAGTGGGATTAAAAGATTTTGGTAAAGATTATTCAACCTTAGGCGCTGGGGACATTTCAACGGGTTTTGCATTTGGTTCGGGTGATGAATTATTTGCCGATGCTATGTCTGGCGCCTTTCTTTTCAATGCTTCGTCTGGCACTTGGTCTCGTTGCCCGCTAGCAATAGGTTGTTCATTTTTCTTAATTACTTTGCTTACTTTTGGCTTTAATTGACACTTAATCTTACCACTCTTAATATCCTCTTCTATCTTCCTTACTGCTAAGTATTCGGGCGTTCCCTTACGAATCGTTACGAATTTTCCTTGCGCATTTTGTTTATGCCAAAGTGCGATTGCCTGATGATAGCAAGTTTTGTATAATTTAGTTGATTCCGTCATGTCATATATTATGGCGAAAAAAAAACCATTTAATTTAATTTTTTACAAGTTTGTCATATCTCTATCCTTACTTAATCGTAATATAGCAGAGAAATTCTTTCTAAACTGGGTTGTTCTATCACTAGCCGTATTGTTAATTGCTAGAAACGAATAAGGTTCTGCGGTAGCATATTTAACCATATTGTAAATTTTTTTTTAGTGAGAAAAGGGCTTTCATATTCATCTGCCAGTCTGTCAAGTTCGCTTCTCCTTACTCCATTAAAAATAATAATCCAATGGCAATTAATTCTTATTCTTCGTGGAAGTTGAGTATAACTCTGAGTTGCTACCCAGACTGACACTTTAGCATGTATTGAAGCGAAAAACAACTCAGTAAGCACTTCTGATTTGAGAAAAGTTTTACTCTGCGCAATGTCATCCAATAACAATAATATTTTTGGTGCTTTCTTAAATCCTTTAGTTTTAATCAGTTCTTTTTGTTTAGTTAATATTTCTCTCATTAATTCAGGCTTGTCCTCTTTGATTATGTCTTCTTTTTTTAACTTGAGAGTGTCTTCTAAAATCGGGCACGGACTTAAGCAAAAGACTACTATTCTATCATAAAAACCTTTCAACATGTTCTTTTTGGCGAGTAGATTACAAATCATAACTGATTTACCCCCGCCAGTGCTTGCACATATAACCATAGTCCCCATTGCTGGCAATATTCCTTCTTTTTGAATAGGAAGCAATTCAACGCTATCTCTTTGTGTTTTAATTGGTTGTATTTCCAAGTCATTGTTAAATTTGGGCGGTTTTTTGCTATCTAACTCTGTTATTACTGGCCTGTCAATGGTAAATTCCTCGTGTGCTTTTTCTATGTTAGTTTTTTTCCAGATTCTGCTTCAAAAGTGTTTTTCGTGGCAACTTGTTTGCTATTAATCCTTTATGTATAGATTTAGGCATGTCTCACTATATTATGGGTTTTGAAAATAGTTTGGATTATATCTATAATTATCATATTCGGCACCAAAGGGTTGGGGTGGTGAAGCATAATTATAGAAATAAGGAGAGTAAGGACTACCAAAAGCATAATTACTTGGAGGATTGACGAGCGGTTTAAAATCCTCTCTTTCTGGACGAGTTTGAACTTGTCGCGGGATTTCAGCAGGGAAGCTTCTAGTCAGTTTTCGTTTCATTTTTGGAAACTCTCTTTTTTCGTTCATTCTGGTCTGAATGACTGCTCTATTGTATCTATTCAACATAAAGTGATTATTTGTGTTGCTATAAAGTGTGTTGTCTAGTAATTCAAAATCATTCTTGGTGTCTAGCATGCGATCGCGTCTTTGTTCGTTGCCTTTAATAAGTGGGTTTGTTTGCAAAGCGCCAATTCCACCATTTTGGTCGCTTGGCATTAGAAAACGAATAAGTGCTAACATATCTTCTCTTTCATCAGCAGGAGATTTCCCCATAATCTTATCAACCAATTGGTCAATACTTTTCATGCTATCAACCATAACTTGATTCGGCGTTGTTGCTGGATCTGGATTATCTGAAACTTTGTATTCTTTCATCATTTCTTTAAGTTTTTCATCTTTGATTTTCTCCTCCCAGAATGGGAGTCCTTGTTTTTCTCCACTTTCATAAATATATTTGTCATACTCTGTTTGTGGATTCGGTGGTGCTGGCGCTTGCGTTGTTTGCGGTGCTGCTGGTGCTTGTGTTGTTTGCGGTGGCACGGATTGCGGTGGCATGGTTTGCGGTGCTGGTGTTAGTTGTGGTGCTGGTGTTGCTTGCTGTGGATTAGTTTTTTTAACTTGACTATCTTTTAACTCTAACTCTTCCAATTGCTTCATTTGGTCTTGAGTTAATTTACCCCGCATTTCTTCGTAAATTCTCTTGTCCAAAATATCGTCTGCATCTGCTACGTCTGACATACTAGCACCTTGATTTAGTGCTTGTTTGATGGCCTCTTCCCATCCAACTTTTGGATCGTCATAATTGGAAAGTTTAATTTTCTTTCCAGTTTTCTCTCTCAACGATTTAACAAATCCCTTTAAGTGCCTCGTTTGGGCGCCTTTATCCTCAAGTATGAGCAAGTTATTGCCCAGTCCAATAGTATCTGCTACTACCATATTGTCTGAGTATGTGATCGGGACTTCAACACTAAAATTTATATCTTTTTCTATACTTGGTGGAATATCTTTTGTGCTCTGTGTATTTATTTTTTCTATAAAATTATTATTTGTAGTTTCATTTGCTGGTGCGATAAGAGAATATCCTTTCACACCATCCGCTTTTTCTTGCGATTTAACCATTTTATTAAAACCATCAACGAGTTCCGCATATTGTGTGCTGAATGTAGCAGGATTGGCTATTTTATTTACTTTAAATGTTGCATCCTTATCAAAATTGCCCACATTTCTCATGATACCAATCATGGACATCAATGTTTTATCTACATCGCCTATAAATCCATTATACTTCGCATCTGGAGGAGTGGTTTTGATAGTTTTCCAAAACTTCATTGCATCCCAAAAAGATACTCTACTACGAGCACGTCCCTGTGCTTCCAAGGCCATTCTAGATATATCCGCTTTTGAAAACATTGAGTTGTAATTGTCAAAACTCTTGGCAACTACGGCCGTAGCGAATCCATTACTCGTTAGATAATCACTCATATTGGTAATTCTTTCAAAGTATCGTTGGTCGGCGAAGTTTTGGACATTTTTATCACCAGTAGCATACAATAAATCATGTTCAAAAGCAACTAAGTCCAAAGCATCTGCTGGTAGAATGTAAGGAAATTTGCCACGAGTTCTATCTTCTAATTGAAGACTGCTTTCCACTCGTGTGCCCCCACCATTATAATTACTTCCCTCGGTATGAATTCGTTCTTCTTCCAACTTAATAATAGCATCTGGTTGAGCAGTCCATATGTAATAGACGTGCGTTAGAAATGCACCAAAAGCAACCTTTACAGTAGTTTCAACGCCGCTTTTAAATGTCTGCCATGCCATCGTTGTTGATACCTGTAAGCCTAATCTTCTTAACATATCCTTCAATACATAATCTCCAATATTTTGTTGTCCCGCTGCAATTAAGCGAGGATTAGGCGAGGGCAATGCCGCTGGTGCTTCATATTTTGCGAATGCTTCTAATGTTTCTCTGAAAGCATCTGCTCTTCTTCTTCCAAGTAATCCAACATTCATCGCACGTAGTTGTGGATTGTTGGCAACTAATCTCAATATCTGCCCCCACGCTAGCCTTTTCACACCATATCGCCCAGCACCTGTAGCAACGTTAAGTAATCTATTAAGTCTGGGACCCATAATTATCTCTTGAATACTTCTAATAATAGCATTAACAAACCTATCTACATTTCGGGGATCATCAGTTATTCGTGGCACAAGCATCTTGTGTTCGTCGCCTATCTGTGCTTCTATTAAAGCATCATCTGGGTGTTTTCTCTCCCACTCTTCTCGGTTTTCTTTCCATTCCTTATATTCCTGCTCCGCTTGCTTTCTATCCTCTCTTCGTATTACGCGAGTTTTGTCTGCTTTGCCTTTGTTTTTCATGTACGTTAAACCCTTATCGGTTAATCGTTTTAAGTCTTCTTCTTTATATTCTTGTTTTACCAATTGTGTTATATCACGCTTCATTTGCTGGATATTGTCTTCTGTGTGCATTATATCATATTTATCGGTAGCCATTGCTAATTTTCCCGCGTGCTGCGAGCGCCCCAGCCACCCCACCGTCGTGCTTAAGCAGATAGTTGGCGGGGTTCACGAGAGCGCCGCGGCCGTTCCCGGCCTCGTCGCAGAGATCGCCTTGGTAGGCGCGGAGGAGGGGTCCGTCCGGGCGGGGCCGCCATTCGACCGCGCCGGGTATAGCCTGCGTGTAGAGCTCATCGAGACTGCCATAGTGCAGCAGGCTGATCTCGAGCGCGGGGCCGGGGCCCGCCCCCGGGAGCTGCATCCCTCGCACCCGGTCGAGTGCCCAGTTGAGCGCGGCCGCGATAGCCCCGGGGGGATTGCCAAAGACCCCGCCCCCGACGGAGGTCAAGAAGACTTGCACGGGACGACGCGGCTCCGACCACAAGTAGCGCCTCAGCGCAAACAGCAGGGTGGCTTCGTACAGAGCTTCCAGCACGAGCCGGGCCAGCGGGTACCAGGCACCGGGATCGTCGCCCGGACCCACAGCGTACGCAATACCGAGCGCAGAACACAGCACCTGGTGCACGAACTGCCGGGGGGCGGCGGCCCGCGATGTGGGCAGCCAGAAGGTGTCCCCCTGGCGCGACGCGAACGGATTTCAATCATTTGTTCATTCATGGGGGCAGTTCCATGTTTTCTTTCAAATTCTTTCATATCAATGCCGTCATCTTGGAGGTGCGCTTTCAGTTCATCGTAATTCATGTTTGCATAAATACTTTGCTTATTGTCCAACGCACTTATCCTATCTTTTAAATCCTCCATAGTATTTCCCCCTCTTGTTGAAGCATCCAACAATCTATCCGCTCTAAGCCTCTCGCGGGCTTGACTATTGATGCCTTCATTAACTTGATCAATCCAAAAATCCTCTGCTTCATCCACCAAATACTTATTTTCACGTCTAATTTCGTTATAATACGTAAAAAATGGTTTTTCGTGTGGCATTTTTTTTATCCGCTATTATATAGCATGGAAAATAAAAAAGAAAAAAGCAAAGACGAGCAACAACTTGAAGAGTTGGAAAAACTTGGAAAGGAGATAGACCAAATCCGCATCACTCAGAACTTAGTGAATAGAAACCCCAATATTTTTAGAAAACCAGAAAATATCCTTTACCGCTTACCGCTGTCAGATAAGCAACGAGAAGCAATTTATAATAATATAATTAAGAAGAGGGAAAAAGCGGGAGTTAAATATATGTTATTAATATTGCTATTTGCGTGCTCGGCTATGTCGCGGACTGCCTGCGACTTTTACTCGCGATACTCAGAAAAAAAGAATGAATCGTGTGCTTATTGTATAAAGCAAGGTGTAGATACAGGGTTTAAGTGTGTTTTCATATATAACGGAAACAATATGTGTCGTAGTTTTGATGAGGCACTGCCTTTAATGTGTGCGGGTGATAATAGATGGTATATGACACATATATATGAATGCTCATTTCTTTGAACTAGAAGGTGAAGGAAGACAAATTCCTATGAGTAAAGTCAAAATTCCGACATAAGTGTTAGCAACCTCGCAAAGTAAGTACTTTTCAGACAGCCTCACGATACAAAGGGTTATAATGGCAATAATGATACCCATTTGAAATAAAAATTTAATAAGTCGGCTGTCGGTTGGTCTGTTTTTTATACAACAACAATTCCAGTTATCTTCCAATGCGTGCTCTACTTTTTTTTCTTCAGTCTTTAGTTCTACTTCAAGAACACGAGACTTTAATTGGGGAGTTAGTTCGCCATCCATATCCTTAATATGTGGCGATATATGAAGTCGCGTATTATTGGACATTAGGTAAAACGACTGCTCTGATTTCAGAAAGTTGCTTAGTAGATCTTCTATAATAAGCATGAGATTATTATTTTGTTTTTCTAAATTAACTACCTTTTCTGATAATTGTTGAACCGCTTTAATTAACGGGGCGATAAACTCGGAATAACCTATACCATACCCGACATCACCACTATCAACACATTTGACCTCTTCTGGATTAACACTCACACCTTTCAATTCGCATTCTTTTCTTTGCTTTGGACACGGAACCATAATTGTTTCTTTTATAAAACCGCCAAAATCTAGCATATTCATTTCTGTTAGTACGATTTCTAATTCCTGTGCTATCAAACCCGTTCTTTGTTTCTTATTGTCGTCAATCATACGATAGCAGACTGGATTTAACTTATTAATAAAATCTAAGCCTAAGCATTCCTTTATATCTTCTTTTTTTTTCTCCTGTCTGAATATTGAATTGGATTAGACAATACCCATAATTGTCCATCGCTTGCTTTCAAAGACATTAAAGCAGTATTTGAACTATTCTCCCATATGAACCCACTCGTTGAAGAATTATTCACTCTAAATCTAAAAGCATAAGAAGTTAATCCTCCGCCTACTCCTCCTGCTGATGCTGTTCCTCCATTTAATGCTTTATTTGCTCCAGACTGAGACATATAAATCCCCCATGCTGAATCAGCAGTATCCCATACAAATATTCCTCTCGCATTCGTCCCGTCTGTTTGTCCTTGAATTCCTATTTTCGCTCCATTATTAGTTGTGGTCGTTAGCACCCCAGCATATGTAATTCCCGCACTAGCCGTTACTAATCCACTTGCTGTTATTGCCTTTGTTGTTAATAAGCCTGCTGTATCAAGTTCAAGAGCCACAGACCAAGGAACAGCAGCCCCAACACTTTTCCCACTATCATACAAAAATCTAAGTTTGTTGGAAAATTTATTAATTAAAAAGTTTGAACTTGCATAACTTGATTTCCATCCCGCGCCATCTAAATAAGCATCAAAACCCATATTTATGCTATTATGTCCTAAATTAAATAGTCCAAATGTAGGATATATATCTTCTGTTGTAATCGCTTGTATGTGTGCTCCAGCAGTATTATTATTAAAAGTCCCATACAATGCTAAACCCGCCGTTGTTCCTATTCCTTTTGTTGTGTTTCCTATGATTATCGGTTTGCCTAGTGCTGTTGTTATTTTATCGCTTGCCGTTAATGTTGTTGTAGTCATGCCAGCAGTTGAAGTAATTGATGTTCCTGTTATTGTTCCACCATTTGTTATGTTGTTTGAATTCATATCTAAGTCCCCATAAAACCGCATACCACCAGCATTGTTAAAACTGACAATGTCAGATGAAGCACTTTTATTGTCCAAAAGTTTTAAAATATAAAGTCCCGCCCCTTTTATATCAAATGCTATATTCGTGAATACATAACCTCTTTGGTCTGCGGTTCCACTTGTAGCAGTATTTAGAGTAAATAAGAAATATTGATAATCACCTGATGTCTGTGAAAAGAATATATCTCCTCCATTTTGGTTTAATATCCTCGCCCCATTATATGTTATATTTCCACCATTAATGATAACTTGATTATTAAAATCAGCCGTTTGTGTCAAAGTTAGATATTTTATCACAGTGCTCGTTCCGTTGAATGTTTTAATTCCTGTTATTGTTTGGTCTCCTGTTAGTTTCACACAATTGTCATCCAGATATTGCCTATTTACCGCTTCATTCGCATTTTGTGGTGCTCCTAGATTAACAATCCGACTACTATTACAATTTAAGCCAGTAGCATTAAACCACGAAACAATCGTCCCATCAATAATACAACTTATTTTTCCGCTGAAATTTCAAAATTATAATACGTATTTGTTTTCATATCCAAACTAGCAATTGACCCGATATTACTGGTAGAATTAAAAACGATGAATGTGCCCTTTGTTGTTGAATTTATTGAATTTCCAGTTATTTCAACACCACTGCTATATGTCTTAATTCCTGCTATGGTTAGGTTTCCTGAGGTTTTAACAGCCGAACCATCAAGGACAGAAACATCCACACCATCAACAAGATTTAGATTTGTTATATTTTGATTTCCCATATGTAGTCCTCCCGTCATACTAGCAGTGCCGTCTAATCTAAGAAAGGGCGAGTTTGTGTTTCTCCATTGTCCAGTGCTATAAATGAGTAGTTGATTATCTGATGCTGTTATAATCACATCACTATGAGTATCAATAGACCCACCTGCTGACACTTTCGCCGTGTTCGCATCATGCTCTGATAGCCAAGTTGTGATAGACCTGCCATTTAGTTGATTTACATTTGTAATGTTTTGACTTTTCATATCAAGACCAGCACTCGCATTTATTATACTGCTAAATGTTTTAATTCCTGCTATGGTTTGGTCTCCTGTTAGTTTAACCACCGAACCATCAACTGCGAGATTTGCGAGATTAATTCAATTATATGTAGAAGCCCCTGAAATAGCATAACCACCCATATTTAGTCCTCCCGTCATACTAGCAGTGCCGTCTAATCTAAGAAAGGGTGATGTAGTGTTTCTCCATTGTCCCGTGCTATACATAAGCAGTTGGTTATCTGCTGGGAAGCCTGATATTGTCACATCGCTGTGGCTATCTATAGTTCCACTCGCTGAAACTTTATCATTATTATCTTGATGCTCAAATATCCATTCATCAACATCTTTGGTATTTAGTAAATTAACTACTGTTATAGTCTTCCTTCCCATACTTATATTGCCGAATTCATCCACATTTATTGGAAATGTTTTATTTACCCAGTTTATTGAGTTATATGTTAGATAACTATTCATCGCTATTGGTGCCGTTATGACCACATCCGTTAATTTATCAAGTTCAAAGTCGCTTTTTTAACTTGAAGATAATGTAGCAAATGAAGTATTGCCCAATCCATCTGTTTTTAATACTTGATTAGCCATGCCGTCCGCTAATGGTAAATCGTATTCGTTATTAATTGACACATAACCAGTATCAGATATCAACAAAGAGGAGTTATTATTTCGCGAGGATATTGTTATGTCGTCAGTCCTTGCTTGTATTGAGTTTGCTTCAATATGATCGCCATATAATACTCCATCAATTTCTAAATTCTCATCCACTATGACAGAGCCGTAAAAATGATATGTCCATGGATTGCCCAAATGGTTCATAATTTAATAGAATTATTTATATCGTAGAATATATAGTTTAAAAAAATATGAATATATTCGGCCGATCGCAAGAACAGCAGTCAATAGATACTAAAACTATTGCAATCACTGCTACTCCAACGCTGACACGAGTTATTCAAAATGTGCATAACTCTACAGCACTCAGATCCGCAATGACTGGCACATCATTTACAACTCTTGACACATCGGGAGTTGGTAGCAAAACGATATCCAATTTAGCAGTTGGTCAGTATATAATTGTCTCTTTTTCGGGCTGTTTAACAACGGCGGCAAATCCACTGGGCAATGGGTCTTTTCAATTTCAATTTTATTTTGATGATGGTAAATATGCTTATAGTCTTGAAACTGAAATAACTGATTATTTTCCTGCTTTTAGCAACGAGGAGTTTAGTTGTGAATGGATTATTCAAAAAACAACAACAACACAAGTTCTTTTGGCGTGGGAGATTACAACCCCCAGCAATAATATAAGCGGACAAACGGTTAAAAAAACGGGTCGTATTGAAACTTATCCAACTAACAGAATGTATGTAACCTGCGCAGAAGGCGCGGACATTTTATTAAATGTTTATTATAAATCAAGAAATGCCGACACGCCTATTTCATTCAACCCATCATTTTTCAAAATTGATGTTATGAAGGATATAGCACTAACCGCCGCTTACACATGAAATCTGTCATACATATCATTTAGTGTCGTGAGTTTGCCCTCGTGTTGAGATAAAACATCGCGGAAAAATGTCTTATAATCTAACTTACCATATTTAAGAATAAGGCGTTGGTCTGGTGGTATGTGTGCGTATCTACTCTCGTGCCATTTCTTCATATCCTCCTGCATTGTCGTGCGGTCTTCCACTTTCATATACAAGAAATTAAACGGGTCTTTTGATACTTTCAAATGTGCCGTTATTATTTCATAGCAACTATACCCGTTCTCGGGCGGATTCCGCTTTGCTTTAATCGGCGTTTTCTTTTCCTTCGTTGGTGTGGACGCTTCTAAAACTGGCATTTCTTTTTTTGCCAATTCCTCTCCTACATTCGTTTTGATTTCGGTGATACCAGTTTCTTTCAAATCACTTTCTTTAAAGGGTGTAAATTCTTCTATTGTTTCTGATTCGTCATTAAAAACTACCTTCTTCAATGTATTAATGGAGGGCAATACAACTTTAACATTATCACCCTGCGGGGGTTGTTCGGGTCGGTATTTTTCGTAAAATGCGATAATTTCAGGTTTGAGCGATTTGCTTGTTGGCAGCTTTATGTCGCTACTTAAATGAGTCCATTTTTCTATCGCATCTAAATAGTTTTGCTTAGTAGATAACATACTATATTAATTATAAGAAAAAAAAATTAGTTATGTATTTTATTTATTTACGACCAATATTGAAACTCATCGTCACCTTCTTCATCTACCCCAGAGCCAAAATCCAAATCGAATGTGTTATCTTTTATGTAATCGCGTAAATTATTTCTAATCGAATATATATTGATAGAAAACCTATAATTCTTACCCCCCGATTGTTTTGGCTTATCAATCCCCGCGTGTCTAAGTTGAGTATAGAAAGCACCTTTATGATACGTAATTCCACTATCCGAACACCATAATTTATATTTATCACACAGATATTGTGCATCCATCTTAATTTCTTTGTTTTCAACTTTATCAAATCGCGTCTGAATAAATTCAATTATGAATTTAACTCCCTTGGGCAGATTGTGCATCTTTTGTTCAGTCTTGTAGGTTGTCTTGTAAGCCGTCATAACATTAATTTCTTCATATTTCCTCGTCGCGAAGTATTCAAAGGCACATCTCACAAAATCATCATTGCTTATTTCATCAAATATGGGCTTAAAATAATCCTTATCATCAGCATGCGCTCCAAATAATCTATGTAAAGAGTAGCGTCGATCACTACCTTCGAATGTGTTTTCATTGTTAGTATAAAACCAATACCTGGCAAAATGTTTTACTTTATATTGCTTACTTCCTTTGGGCTCAACAATTTCATCTTTTTGGTCAATCTGACTTTTGAGACGATCGCTGTTAGTAAAGGCACCACCTTTTTCCTGCAACTCCTCGAATACTTTCAATATTTTGTTGGCATATGCGACATTAAACTTTTCCAAATAGCGGTTAAAATCTTTAATTACTACATGGTTTTGTGAGCCTAAAAGTCGTTCCATAAACTTTGATAACAACCCCTTACCAGTTCCCTGGCGCGAGAAGAATAAATGGCCTATACCACGGTTCTTATTCGGCATCTGGATCATATCTGCTACGTGGTCTAAAAAGTTGTTATATTCGCCTTCACCCTCGGTAAAGAAATCTGTTTTCAAATGTTTGTATAAATGGCTTTCCTCAAAGTTGTATTTTGTTGAAACACTATAAAATGGCACATTATCCAATGGAAAACCCATAAATAAGTTCAATTTGTTTGAATATTTGATCGGCACACCCACTCGTTTTAGATATGGATAGAACGTAAAGTCGTCGTATCGTTTCACATTTCGCTTGAATATCTGTTTATGTATGAAATCCCCGCCGAATTGAGTATATAACCATTGTTTTGCATTTGGTAGGTTTTTCGTTTCTTTAAAATCACCAAGTTCTTTTACATATTCGGGATTAGGCACATAACATTCATAATCTAATGACTGTTTCATAGCGCTTACGTCAACTTGCACATAATACTCGGTCTTTTCTCCTGTTTCTTCATCGATATCAAGGTTTAAAGTCATCGCACATTGCCCGCCACCTCTAGAAACTATGTTTATACATTTTAACCATTTTGTTAATCTTTCTATGCTTGCGACGTTATTCTCACTATCTTTGAGATATACATTGTCTAAATCGCCAAAGTATTTAAGCCTCGGTGCATAATATGTTGCTATGTTTGCGGGAATAATTAAGCCTTCGTTCATATTTTTTATTTTGAGTGTCATATCAATGCCTAATGCTTCTTTGATCGCCGCCGAACATCCTGCCAAATCGTAATCTTTTTTCTCCAACATCAGCCCATCAAAACACAAGACACAGGTTTTTGGATTTCCAAAATATGAGAGCATCACTTGTAAAATACTATTTTCCATATCGCATAGAAGTGTATTCATGAAACTGGCTTGATGGTTGAAGTTATCAACCCCATCTATTCTCTTTTGTTTAATTCGTTCAAAGTCTTCCAAATGAGCGTTCGCAAATTGAGTATGTAGAGTTATCATCTCTTGTTTGAAATTGGTCAGAAACTTTATCTTTTTCGTCAAAGAGTTATAATATTTATTTCCACCATTGATAAGCGACAGATAGATCTGTTTGGCCTTGTCTCTATCTACGGCCACTTCCGTACCTTCTTCGCTTATCTTGAGTTTCATCAACATGTCAATAGACTTTTCTCTATTTTTCACGTAGGATTGCAAATATTTACACTCGAAATTAAACTTTGGCACAGGTGTAGTAGAATAACTGGGTGGGCATTTACCATGTCGATATCAACGTAGTAATCGCGTGCGATAGTGTGGCGTATCTCGCGCGGGATGTTTTGTAAAGATAATGAACCAACCGCACAAAACATTCCTTTTCCTTCATTTTGTCTATAATTAACAACTGTCTTATCATTGAGAGAGTTTTGAAAATATTTTTTAATCAATGTAAATGGATCAATTTCATCGTATCGTTGTCTCCATCTTAATTGTTTTTTGTAATCTTCAAAATTATCAATAATATAGGCTAATTTAGTGGCGTCAAAAACTTAGTATTCAGCGACGTCCATATTTTTTTTCATTTATTTTTTTATGTCTCGCGTAATTATGTCTAGGGGTTTCCTTAATTATAATATGCATAAGGCTAATTTTTAACATGAATTAAATCATTAAGAACACTTGACAGAACGAAAAAAAATGTAATTTGCCCACCGTCCAACCAGCCTTCACATAGAGATTAATTCGGGTGTTTTGACTTTCTTGATGAATGTATAAGGGTTTCCCGTCGTTTTACACTTATTTGTAATAGATTGTATCACCAGTATGTAAGTGCTATATTTTATGACTTGACTTGTCAAGTTATCTTTTATCAATGTTAGTTTATATCGCTTATGAGCCCACCGCACAGCCTCCCCTCAACACGGAAACAAACACCCAACTCACCCCCCCCCTACTGAAACAAGTGAGGCTCCCGAGCCCGATGATTCATCGGACTCGGGGGAACGAGCTTGACGAGTGTCCTCTCACCTTTCTCAAAAGGCCAACCTACCTGTATATCATGACGACATATAGTGTTCTTCGTCTCCTTGTGTGTGTGGTTGGCAATGTGATGTGTCTCGTGCTTATGTATCTTATTCTACTGAGATAGACACAGAGAGAGAGGTGAGAGAGCAAGGCAGGAGGATGACAGAGTGCTGTGTCCTGTTGTCCGTCCACTATCATGAAAACATACACGCCACTGTATTTCACCGCATGTGTAAGCACAGAGGGTAAAAGCCATGGAGAGAATGGCTAAGTATATGGGAGTAAAAATAGTGGGGAGAGTGGAGAGAACGAATAATGAAGTGTGAGTGGTCTTTGCGGAATAAGATCAAAAAGGCACCACACTTCAAAAAGAACCATCATATTGTAGAGCGTCGACCCGGGATCCACCTTTCCATGGATACCCAGGGTTGGTGGAATACGATATCATGGGACGGTAAGAGATATAAATTTACCGTTAATCACGCCATATGGGGTTATATGTGCCTTTTATACTCTTACTCGTCTCTCTTGCCACTTCAGTACTTTGCGCATGTGTCCCGTCCGAGATGTAAAACACATAATGGCCTCTGTCGTTTAACCCTATAAACTGCGCGATAACTACTTTAAACGCCTTATTCCATCCAGCCACTTATACTTCTTTCCAATAAAATGTTTTGTTATAATGTTAGAAATAGTCTTTGCCCCCTGTTTCTTGAATTGTTCTTCTTCTTCCTTTGCCTTAGCCTTAGCCGCTTGCTCGATTACCCGTTCGCCTTCCATATACTCATATACTTTTAAAAACCGCCCCCATTCATCCATTAGTTCATGAATCTTATCAGCCGTCGTTTGTTCAATTTTTTCTTTAATAGTATCAATGAGTGTCGATATTTCGCTTATCTCACGGATTTTCCTGCCGTTAGACTTTATGGGTAACTTACCTTCACCCTCAACTATCCGTAGCTCATTCTTATTCACTCCTTTATCCTCTCTATTATTCTTTATGTATGCTATTTTTATAAATTCTTCCAATGTATGTTCTGCCTTACCTATTGCCTCCACATAATCTTCATCAAATTTAATATTGTATTTTGCTTTAAAACTGTTATATTCTTGTTTTAATTGTTTAATCGTGGCTTGAAGCGGGTTTATCTCACGTTTGTAGTAACACATATAATGCGCCGATTGTAAAGTATGAACACCTCCTTTTATCATATTGCCACACACACTACACTGCCGTGGTTCCATATATTCTAATCCATCTTCATTTTGGCCGTTCCTAACTTTATAAAAATGATTGTATGAACATGCCTCGCCCACATATACTACGTATCCCCCCCAATGGTATGGATAAGCCCGTGTAATTGGCTTACTACATAAGCATCTGTTTATGTTGTTTATGTTGTTTAATTCGCCGCACATTTCAATGTCTGCTGGTTTCCACAGTCCTTTGTCTGGTTGGATTTCAGATAATATTTGTATTATCCGTGCATCTGCCATTGTCTTCGTCATTTGTTTCCGCCGTTGTCTTATGTATTATATGTATAAGACTATTGTTATCTTTAACATATTTCCTTTTTGATGTTTTCTTTTGTAATATAACTGCTCTATTTTCATCCTAGTATCTTTTGCTTGCGTCGCGATATACCTGCGGTTTATTCGCATATTTCCTCGCGGCTATTCTATGTGCCGCCTTTCTCTTCTCCTCTGTAAAATACTTTCTTGGTGGTGCCATTGTCGTGATCTTATATATTACATTACTTAACTTTAAACTTTAAATTAAATTCTCCCGCGGGTTAATATACGGCCTCGTTAAGCCTTGAAAGCCTCTCCACATTGTCGCGGGGTGGTTACCTGCCGCGCCCATCCTTACTTTGTTTTAGCCACTCTCATAAAAAAAGGATTTTATTAAAAAAATAAGGACTTTATTGAAAAAAATAAGGACACCGCCAAAACGATGTTCCCCTCTATTTCCTTTATATTCTATATTCTTTTATTTTCTTTTGATACTAAGAGAGATTTTAAGTAAATAATAAATAAGATAAGAGTAATAGAGAAACTATTTATAGCGAAATAACCTCTCCTGCCCGTCCTTAAAAATGTCCTTAAAACTTAAAATTTAGACCAGGACAAATGGATATAAAAAAATTACTTTTATTTGCAATTGGTCTGGCTGACTCAAAACAAAAGGGGGGGGACTTTTTTTAGGACACCATAATAAGCATCATTTACATAAAATCAGTCCTCTAGTATATACTAAAAATATTTGTCCTTGTTTTTTTTAAAAAAGAGACTTTTTGCTCAAATCAACATTAAGAGAGATTATAGTGAAATTCGTGCTACTATTAAAAGTAGATAAATACCGACGCGGGCATAAAACCTCAATTTTTTAACCTTTTCAAACTTTTTTAAACTTTTTCAAACTTTTTTTAACTTTTTCAAACTTTTTTTAACTTTTTTGAGAAAAAAATGAAACTTTATAGAAAAAATAAGCACCTTACCCCAAACTTTAAGGACACCAAAAAAGACTTATTTTACCATAATTCGTCTTACTCCGCACCTTTCTACCCGTCCCTATTTTTTAAGGATACTGGAAGCAAAACAATATCGTTATGGCTGAGCCGATGCCACCAATTTTTGGTCAAAAAGGAAATTCCCGCGAATATGTCTTTGCGGCACCGTGGACGACTTCAATCCACCGCGCCGCAGCATTTTCACTTTTTTGTCGCTGTGTCGCAAAAAATATTTTTTTCTTTTGTATGTTTCATGTGTATCCCCCCCTACCCCCCCGCCACTCACTTCGTGAGTGTCTCCCCCCCCCGTTCCCCCCCATTTTGGGGTGTGATCATTTATGTATTCGCGACTTGTCCAACCGCAAAGTATTAAACAAGCCTTAAAAATATGAAAAACCAACATATGACATATAGAAAACATACATAGAAAACAAAAAAGTGTCAAATGTTTGACATAAATTTATCTAACTAAGCACATTAAGAGAGATTTTGACGAAAAGACACACAAACCATATACACGCAGTTTATATATATTTTTATGAAATAAAAATATGGTTTATGTGTCTTTTCGTCAAAATCTCTCTTTATGTGCTTAGTTAGATAAATTTATGTTAAACATTTGACACTTTTTTGTTTTCTATGTTTTCTATATGTCAAATGTTGGTTTTTCATATTTTTAAGGCTTGCTGAATACTTTGCGGTTGGACAAGTCGCGAATACATAAATATATATATCCATCTATCCATCTATCCATCTATCCATCTATCCATCTATCTATCTATCTATCTATCTATCTATCTATCTATGTATCCATCTATCTATCTATCTATCTATCTATCTATCTTTCTATCTATATCTATCTATCTATCTATCTATCTATCTATTAAAGCAGTCTGATACAACATCAACAACATCAAACGACGACGAAGATGACGACGACAACTATCTGTCTATCTATCCTTTCTCTCTATTCGAATGAGAGGTTAGGGAGAGTAGGGAGTTAATCCTCTTCTCGTTGGGTAGGCCCAGCTATACCACAGGCCCGCTGCCTTGTATGTACTCTAGTTGATGCATACTCGCTGTGAATAGTAGGGTAGCCAACCCCGACATTACACTGAATACTTCTCGGAGAGCGTGAGGGTAAGGGTATATGTTTTGAGTTTGTGTTTTCCAATGTTTCACAAAATAGTTATAGATGTCGTAATGTTAGGACCGGCGGTGGCAGTAAGTTACATACTTAATTTACTTTGTTCCAGGGGGGTTGTTGGAACTAATAATCTTAATTAATAGCCTCCGTTAAGGGCCGGCCGTATCAGAGTACCTGTGTCGGTAGAGCCTTTACTTATGATCCGGCCAGTCAAGTTACGTGGCGCGTTTTGTTAGCGCCTTTCTTATTAAAGCTGTAGTACTGCTGATAGATCAGGAGAGTGTAGTAGCTATCATAGCTTAGGAAGTTAATTACGCCGGTGATGGTATTAATACAACCGGTAGGTCAGTGATGTTAATTTGTATTCAACTGATAGTTCATAGTATGGAAAAAGTGATAATTACTGGTGTGGCATTGGTGGCACCAATGGCAATATGTCATGTGTGGATACCTTTTATTTTATGACTTACAGACGTGTCACGTAGTAAGAACTGTTTCGTTCGTTTGGCGTGCTTTTGTTTGTAGGACGTGAATTACCCGGGCTATTAAAGGACGTTTGGAGCGGCTGGCCGGTTATCTAGTCAACTGGTAACGCCTGGGAGACGTTAAACTGTGACCCGCCTGCTTCTAATTCCCTCAATACTGTTCAACGGCTTCTCAACTTGGCGGCATAGATTATTATGACTATTAATATTAATAATAGTAGTCTAACAGGGCGGCCCTTGAAGAGGTATCATGTGACCTAGTATCTATTTCAAATGAGTCCCGGCCCTAACTCCAGCCCGGCCGTTGAAAGTTAATATTCTGTGCAGGGCAAATATTAATATTACCAGTATTAATATTAGTCACCGTTCAGACTCAATGATTGATATCTGATTCATCGATATTAATAGTAACTATATATGACTCCGTCGGTATTAACAGCTGCAGGAGCTGGTGCCCCGCTCAGCTGATTCATCTACTGATATTACTACTGAGTCACTGTGTAGGCATCACCCCCCGGATAGCCGGTAAAAAGTACCTTTTCCTGGTGACAGGTGCACCAGCTTGTTTTTCAGTATTATTTGTCCGGATTGGACCTGATGCCATTTTATTCCTGGTCTGTTGCCGTTTTCCTTTTTGGCTTCACTGAGCTAATATAACGAGACATCATTCTCATCTTTTGAGGACTGTGTTTGGTTGTATTACCGACTTTTTACGAGCTATCGTTGGGGGCATTACATTTGGAGTCCACATCACTAGGGTGATTTCTTTCTGCTTTGCCACACAGGCAACAGAGTGAATTTTCACTGACCTGTCTCACACGGGGACGTCAGACGAAAACAAATACTCCAACACAGCTCCCTCATAACTCTTTCACAAAACAAATAATTTGATTGGTCTCAAGCAGGTGTCTCGTACCCTCTAGCCCAATCAGTATCTGTGTGCTCACAAAGAGACATCAGATACAAACTCTCTGTCGTTCTTGCTGTTCTCACACAGAGACCAAGAAGAAGGAGGTGGACAGAAGAGTGAAGGAACACACACAAAACACAAACAAGTATAGGGACAGGAGCACAACACTCATCCCTTCTAGTTTGTGCATTTATCTGCATTATCTCATACATACGTCAGAGTATTTTTGCAACTCTCTGATCGTTTTCTAAAGGTAGGTCTGAAAACCTATCCGACCGACTGTCGACTTCTCAAGGAGAGCTTTTCTAGCTTCTCTATTACTATCTGTGTGTAGGTCCAAGTGCCTCATACTAGATACAATATAGAAAAGAAGGAGGAGAAAGTAATCTGAGTAAGGAGAACAAGAAATCGGAGAAAGTCTCAAAGACTATTTTTCTCAAACAAAAACAAACATACAAACAGTGTTTCATAGAGGACAGGGAATCTCACTCTACCCTCTCTATTAGTTTCTCTCTTCACTAGTCAATCGACTGAAGGAGGAACAGAACACAAACGAACAAAAACCAAACATAGGAGCTGACACTGTCCTCCTGTTGATTACTACTACGACATCATGTCGACAGAGACCGCCGAAGTGAGTGAATTCTCGGAGGCAGAACAAAGAAGAGAAGAAGAAGAAGCAGGAGGAGGAGGAGAAAGAGGACTGAATGAAGGAGGAGGAGGAGGAGATGAAGGAGTAGGAGGAGGAGTAGAAGAGGGCTGGGATGATGAAGGAAGATATGGAGGAGACGAAGATGAAGGAGGATTTGAACAAGAAGAGACGGGAGGAGGAGGAGCATATGGTCATCCCTTACCACCTGCCTACACGGGAGGAGGAGGACGAAAATACTACTACTACTACTACTTCTTCTACTACTACTTCTTCTACTACTACTTCTTCTACTACTACTACTACTTCTTCTACTACTACTACTTCTTCTTCTTCTTCTTCTTCTTCTTCTACTACTACTACTACTACTACTACTACTACTACTACTACTACTACTACCTACTACCTACTACCACCACCACTACTACTACTACTACTACTACTTCTACTACTACTACTACTATTACTTACTACTACTACTACTACTACTACTACTACTACTACTACTACTACTACTAATACTACTACTACTACTACTTCTTCTACTACTATTACTACTACCTACTACTACTACTACTACTACTACTACTACTACTACTACTTCTACTACTACTACTACCACCATCACCACCCTTGTTCTGACTTGCAGATTTTTTGTTTGTGCATGCTGCTTTCAGGTATGGTCAAGAACAGAGAGATTGAGCACGCTAGCAAACGACAGAGACACCAGCAACAGTATGTATATGTATATTTATGTGTTTTTGTATGTGAATATGAATACGGATATGGATATGGATCTTTCTCTCTCTCTCTTCTCTCTCTTCTCTCTCTCTCTCTCTCTCTCTCTTTCTCTCTCTCTCTCTAACACCAAAAAATTCACACATGCACACACATACGCACGTGCGCAGGGCGGCAGTGCTTACGCTGCCTGCGCTGTCGCGAGACTTGCACACACACACACACACACACGCATACGCACATACGCAGGGCGGTGGGGCTTGTGCTGCCTGCGCTGTCGCGAGACTTGTGGCGCCTGGTCACACATACATACACACATACATAGGACAAGTTCATCGGGGTTGTTTACAGCGACCTGACCAAGTATCTAAATGGAGCTAAGGAGGCACCTGCGGAAACGAAGCTGTTCACTGCGTGGATATCCTAGGACAAGTTTCGAGAGGTTATCATGAAGAAACGGCGGTGCATGATGGTCTTGAATGTTGGGACGTGGCTCAGAGGTAACGATACCACCGAGTGGAGTGAGGGGGCGCCTGATTATTGGAACAATCTGCGGGTCGATACCCTGCTCACCCCAGATCTTTGGAGCAGTCAGAACAGCGAATGGACCGACGACGAGGATGACTTGGCCAAGTACATGGATCCCGCCACTATGCCCGTGGAGGATCAGATTGCGCAAATGCGGGAATTCGATTTCTACAAAAAAAAAAGAGAGATTGCTAACCTCACTTCGTCCTCCTCGAGCTCTTCTTCCTCTTCGTCCTCGAGCTCGTCTTCCTCGTCTTCGTCCTCTTCATCTTCGACAGCTGCAGACGGGCACGGCAAGCGGGGCAAGCCGGTAGGAGCTTCTGCTACTTCCTCTTCTTCCTCTTCGTCCTTCCTCTTCGTCCTCGAGCTCTTCTTACTCTTCGTCCTCGAGCTCGTCTTCTTCCTCGTCTTCATCCTCTTCATCTTCGACAGCTGCAGACGGGCACTGCAAGCGGTGCAAGCCGCCTGTAGGAGCTTGTGCTATTTCCTCTCCCGCTGCATCTCCCGCTGCATCTCCGGCAAAACAGCGTGTCGCCAAACCCGAACCCGGCAAACTGGAAAAGAAAACTGTGGACCTAACGTAAGTTTCTTGAAGTTCTTTGTTTATCGCATTGAAGTTTGAATTGCTTGCGATACTCAAACTTATTTGCGAATCACAATTTTATTTGCAGTATGCATTTGCAAACATATTTGCGATACTCAAATTTATTTGCGAATCACAACTTTCTTTGCCATTAGCAAACATAATTGAAATTAGAGCCTATTTTCCCCTTGTTGACGTTGTGTAGAAGTGAAAACTCTCCTTCTGCAAGGCGGGGGTCACGCTTACAGTTTGCATTTACCCAGTGGGACATGGTTCGTCTTTTTGCGTTGACCATGCCAGGTGATCCAGAATGGACTAGGATGTACCTCGTGGAGTACTTACGTCCTTGTACGCCCAAGGAAGTGCCAGAATCAGAACCTTGCGATGCAATGTCTTACGAGTTCTTGGACTTTAATACCAAGAACAGTTCCGGTTGGCGATCGCACCAGCAGGGCGAGGTGCTGTGCCCATTGAATGTGTTGTCTGGAAAACGAAAAAGGACACAAAAATTTAATATGCCCTTCGTACCGACTAGCGGTAGCCAAGGTGCAGTCACTGTTGCGAATGTTTCGTCGCAAGAGTGTTTCTCACATTATATATTCAGATGTAATTTTACCGTCTAAGGCAAAAGGACAGTGGCATGTGAATCATTTCCTGGGTAACCACTACTCATCATCGAATAGCAGCTTACAAAGAACTTCTCCTGTTTTTCACCTAGGTTTTCAATCTGTCAATAGCCTCAGGAACGGAAACCCCCTTTTGTTATTTACCAATTGCGTGAACAGTGTAAACCATACACAGGGATAGTGCAAAATGAAGACTTTGAGGTAGGGACAGAAGTTTTTGATGACGGACAATTACCTCTAAACGAAGGAAAACGATTGAAGCAGGAAAGTTGGGATAGGGTACTTGCGTTGAGTCAGCGTTATCAGAAAGCACTTAGCTTTGAATTGCATGTTTGATGTTAATAGACCTTTAATACGTTAAGTTCACAAATTAAAAAATGTCTTCCATTTTATTTGAAACAGCACTGGAACAGGAAAACTTAAAGCCTTTAATATATTGTGAAAAACAAAAAAAAATTGAGAATCGCAAAATATTACAACCAATTTTGCGAATCGCAAAATATTTTGTGATTTACAACCAATTTTGCAAATCGCAAAACATTTTGTGCTGCGCGCAACAATTTTGCGAATCACAAAACGTTCTGCGATTCGCAACATATTTTGCGAATCGCATAAAAGCTTTTGCGATTTGCAGATTATTTTGATATTCGCAGATTATTTTGCGATTCACAGACTTATTTTGCGATTCGCAAAACAATTTTGCGAAAATCTACAAATTTTGCGAATCGCAATTATTTTCCTAGGTGCGCGACAATTTTGCGAATCGCAGTTTATTTTGCGGGTCAGTGTCCCCGTAGTGTATGCTCGGCTATCAATAGCTCACTAACCTGGGGTGAGTGAGGGTGAAGAGATAGGGGAAAATAGGGGGTGTCCTAGTACCTATCGTACCTAGTCTTACCACAGATAGGGATATCAGAGACTGCCTACAGCACTTGTTCTGTTATGGTGATTGACTGCCTTCTGCACGTCAAGTAGATGCACACTTTTGCGTGACTGCCTAATGCCAGCTCACCAAAAATGTATATGGGCGATTAAAGCTCTGTGTCAGAGTTCGCACTACAAGGCTCGATAACCTGTTTGACCAATATAACTTAATATAATGATCCGGAACTCACAGTAGACCGCGTCGGCAGTAACAAAGCTTTAATAACGCGCCAAGCCAACAAAGAGCGCGCAAAGTAATATGACTGGCCGGATATAAGTAATGGCTCTAACGACACCGTTACTCCTATACGGCCGGCCCATGTAACTATTAATATTGATTATTAGTTCTAACACACTCTAATAAATGGCCTTCTCAATTGCTCTCAGTTTCAATTACTCCTTAGCTCTTTTCGAGAGAGAGAACATACATTAATCACACACGAAGTGAGACGCTACTCTATCCGACTGCTCTATCCGTTCTCAATCTCTCATTCAAAACTGAACTATTTTGTTATTATGTCTATCCATCAGACGCAAGAGAAGAGAAAGAAAAATTATTCGACTGCTGACATAATCTAGCTGAATGTTTGTATGTGTCTACCTTCCTGTACCGTCCTATGACCCCATCGACCTTAACGCTAACTCCTACGTGTAAGAAGGGATAAAATGTGGGCGTCTTTGCGCTTTTCAAATCATGAGTAACTTTCGCTGTCTGGCAGCGCTATCACGATTGAGGTCATGGCGGCTCGGACAACTCTTATACAGAACAAACTTTTAAATTGAGTGGACTTGTGACTCTCTGCCATTCTGCTCTGGTATCTCTGTACTCACCTTTTTGCTAGGTGAGGCTTCAAGTTTCCTCTTTTCGGGCAAGACTGTTCCCGGTTCTCAGTTTTGTGGAATTGTAAGGGCCTAGTAATGGATCAGGCTATTAAGAAAGTCACTGTCTCCGAGGCTGTCTCGTTGTGCGGACTGAACCCCGAGCCAATCAAGGCTCATAACCTTTAAGCAATTAATGCTTTGCTGTTTATACAATGTTATATAGAGGTTAGTGAAATTCTTGGCGGTGAAGCCAAGTGTCCGGCCCGGTCACAATATTAGTAAAGAGCCTCGGATAAGTCTGAAGACAGAGACAATCTTTAATCAGTCATTGCCCTTTGACGAAAGGAAGGAAAAGTGACACGTCACTACTCAAAACTGGAACTACACTAGGTGTTGGCATTGGACAATTAATTAGACCCTTCCTCAACTACGTCCGTATTGCTATTTGGTACGTTAGCCTTATTCGTTACGGTTGGTAGTATTATTAGTTATTAATACAGTCATTTAGAGTACCTTTTCTGGTACTGGTGGCACTAGCTTTTTACCATTACCATTATTGCTCATATCAGGCCGTTTCGTGGGTCATTTTCTGGAGGTACATCTTTTGTGTGACGTTGTCAGTTGGACTGGAGGGAATTATTCAGTATTGTTAAATTCTTTTACGTGGGAAGCAGTTGGCCGGTAGGAGGGGGACGCCCCGAGTTCCGGTCACCGTTTGCATAAGTCGCGAGGGTTTTCTCCCAACGGGTTATGGAGCCTTGGAGCGTGACCTGTGCAACGGATTTAGCCTGAAGAGGGAAACCCGGGGGGGTATGGAGCCTTGGAGCGTGACCAAGGCCGGAAAGGGAAACCAAAGCCCTCATGGCTAAACCCGGGGGTGCCAACCTTCCCGAGCCGATCATGCCACCGGAGGACGAGAACAGTCTTGAGATCTTGCTTGAGGATGATGCCGACATAAATAAGATGAACGAGGGGCGATGCCATGGAGTAGCGGAAGGAAAGCGCCGGTGCGTAGCCCGGTTGAAGGACCTTGAGTCTCCCTTCAACAGCCTTAGGATTAAGGCAGCCACCCTCATCGGCAGCGACTATTGCGTCGAGCATCAGTACCAGCGAGCCAAGCAAGAGAGAGAAAATGCCTTGCGCCGGTGGGCAGCCGACATACACGAAGGGATCATCTGGCTCTAATGTGCGAGATGGGAGAACGGGGGTTGGAAGCCCAAATCAAAAGTGGGAGTCATCCCCTAATGGTTGAGGCCATAGTGAGACACGAAGCCGCGAAGCGGGGTATCCCGTGGGGAACCGGTCCCTCTTGCCCATCATCCACCATGCAAAGCCCCGTGAACCCGGACAGTTCACCGAATGGGTCATAAGCCGACAACCGGTAACATGGGAGGCGTCGGGTGTACCCTCATGGCGGAAGGTGTACCGCCAACATGAACCTCAGGCCGGTGCCCAAGTGAAGCATATGTACTTCAGAGGTGGGGTATCCCCCTCTCGTGGGGGAGTTGTGCCTCCGCCCGTAGCATCGGTGCCGGTAAGCGCCCAAGAGGTGAAGGGTACTCCCCTCCGTCCGGTAGCACCCAACCCCCGTGGAGAGAGTAAGGGTAGACCTAGCGGGGCGAGCGGGCCGTCCGCGGTACCTGCCCCGAAGGTTGAGATTGGTTCAAAGGCCGAGCCGGCTGAGGCTGGTAGTGGTATGATGAGCCAAAACCTGAAATCTTTACTCAAAGCAAAAAGGGGAAAGGTACATGGGGTGGAGGTGAGGCCCGGCCCGGAGGACTACCAACCCGAAGGTCTGGCGGATGTGGAAGATGAGCCCCCGGAGATGCAGCCCGATGCCGATCCTTCCTCGGAATCCGACGGGGAAGGGGAGCGTGAAGGTGAAGAGTCCCCGGCTAGAGATGGGGACGTGGGTAGAGCTCCGATAAGGGAGCCGTCCCCCATAGGCCCCGACCCTAGTGCTGATGCAGACACAGGTAGTGGGGATGCTACCGCCGGGACCGATAGCAATCCGGTGACTACGCCCTCCACCAGCCCAAGCAATAGGCGTAGGTCAGTGGGCGCTCGTGCGTTTGGCTTCCTTGAGACGGTCCGAGCGTCCGTGAGTGGGATGCCCTGGTTTGCGTCCCATGCTAAGACGGTACCCCTGCAGACCGAAAGGTGACTTCCCTTACCCCCTACTACTAAAACCGGTCCATCTACGGCCCCCTCAACCTCAGCCGAGCCTGATAGTCCTACTCGACTAGGTACCGGAGAGCGAGAGAGTCGACTCCGAGCCGTGGCAGCGCAGCAAGAGGAGATGCGCCGGTTGCATCGTCCGGCGTTGAGCGGTGAGGAAGAAAAAGATGAAGCTGACTTCCGAAACAGGTGGGGAGAGTGGACTAGGCTGTTGTACGACTGGGCGCAGGGGAGTGAGTATCCCATGAACAAGCCTAGGTGGCCGAGACATTGGGCCGTAGCAGGAGCAGCAGCAAACAGTGCCGCAGGGTTTCAACCTCATACTAGGCCGTTCAGAGTCCGAGAAAGTGTGGTAGGTGGTGAGAGCGTACTAAAAAAGGAATACGCAAGTTTGCCGGAAGCCGAGGGAGAAGCTGACCCGATGGACGACCTAGTTCGTTTCATGACCGAACACGGATGGATGGCTAAGGGGATCCGGCTAGCAGAACAAGCCCTCCTAGGACGGAGTGCGGACAAAGACCCCATGTTCGATTCGGGAGCTACGTTGCACTTTGTGCCAACTGGAGCTGAACAACGCCTGTTCAACATTCAGCGAGGGATGAAACGACGGTCAACGGGGAGACCACCGTGACTAAGAAGGGCTCACTAGACATGACGGAAAGGGGGAAAAGAACAGGTTACATCTAGGTACTGTGTGGGTTAGCCCCAACATAGATGAAACCTTAGTCTCCGGTCCTCAGTTAGCCAAGAATGGTTACAGTGTAGTCCTCCACAAAAAGGGAGAGGGATACATCACTAAGGCCCGGATACCGGACATTTCCCCAGAGCTTAAGGCCGGAGTCCTTTACCTAGACGACAAGGACAAGGTGTGGCGTTTTGTGACGTCCACAAACCAAGAGCTGGCGGCAGATGAGATTGAGGCTAGAGCTTTCTTTGGAGATGGCTAAAGTCACGGAGTTGACTAGTGAACAACTTCACCAGAAGTTCGGAGGGCCCGGAAGCGGCATGCAGCCTCATCAGTGAAGCGTACGGAATCAAGATAGTGGGTGATAAAACCCATGAGCAAGCGGTAAAAGAGTGTAATGAGTGCCCGGCCGCCAAAGGGGGGGAGAGTGAACCAACCGGCAAGCAACCAGTTGACACAGGGAAGTTCGAAGCTGTGGCGTTCGACAAGTCCGGGTGCCTACGCAAACCCCTCTATGGTGGGTTTTGATACGGCATGGTGGGAATTGAGGCTAACACCGGGTATTCGTTTGGCCTCCTTCTAAAGGATGGCACCGCGGCACCACAAGTGCGCTTCATGCGGGAATGCATAAACTTCATTGAGACGCAAAGCGGCAAGAAGGTGAAAAAGTCCGGGTAGACGGTGAGCATATCTCAGCTGACTTCAAGGAGCTAGTCCGGGACAAGGGAGTGAGGAAGAGGATCAACACCCTCAATGAACACAACAAGATCACCTATGCCGAAGTGTCCCAACGCGACTTTTGGCGCAAAGCGCGTCATAACCTGGTTAGGGCTCAGCTACCCTATGAGCTCTTGGGATACGCGTGGCAACACGCTATCCTCTTACACAACCTTTCCCCGAAACGATCCGGTGGTGAGGTCCGGATGTTTGAGCTGATGCCCCGTGAAAGGAAGGTAAATTGGATAGCTTACCTTCATCCTTTTGGGTGTCTATGCCACATGGTCATCGAGGGCAGGTTAGGACACGACGAGAGCCGGACGCACATGGCCGCCTGGTTAGGGCTGAGTTTGGAGTACTCGGCACACCTGATCCTGTGTGAAGGTAGGGTGTTCCCATGACGAAACGTCAAGAACTTTGACGACAATCAGCCGGCCTGGCCCCTGTTGCAACCCCTCTGGGAGAAGAAGGGACTGAGCTTGGAGCCGTTCAAGGGAGACCCGATAGTGGAAGACGCCGACCTTGAGCAGCTGTTTGTCTCAAAGCCCAGGGTGGGAGGGACCGACCCCGGGGGAGGCAAGAAGACCCCGGATCAGGGGGAGCTTGACAGCTCTGATTCCGACGGCGAAGTGGAGGAAGCGACCTCTGAACAGCAAGCCGTGAAAGCCGAGAAAGAGGCTCCCGAGCCCGACCCAGAAACAATAGAGGAGTTGAAGGGAAGTTGGGTGGAGACCCCAGCCACTCAGTGGGGCTGGGCTTGGGCCAAAAAGGCCTATGGGGTGGGTTTTCGGGACAAGGTTCGACGAGGTCAGGTGCAAGACGTGAGTGAACCCATATGGGTTAAGAAGCAGAAGAAGAACGGACCAGCCCATTGGGTAAAGTTTGAGGATGACGACTCCCCAGACCGTATGTTGGACTCGGAGATCGTCAAGTACCTTGCTGACGGTCCGGAGACCGCACATGCCGCCACGTTCACTAGGCCGGTGAGTGAGAAGCAAGCTGATGAGCTAGGGTACTGGGACGACGCCCGAGCCGAGGAGATGGCTACGCTCTGGGAGAAAGGGTGCTTCCGGAGAGTCCGAGCCGACTTAGTAGACAAGAAAGACATTTGTGAAGCGCGGTTCGTTGATGCCACCAAAGAAGCAGGGGGAGAGATCCTGAAGTTCAAAAGCCGATGGACGGCCAAGGGGTTTTCCATGATACAGGGATGGCATTTTGGGAAACGGGACTTCCCAACCCCGTGTACCATTACCATCTTAATGCTTTTCGCCCTAACAGTGTTCTTTGGCTTAGTCTTGTCAAAGTTGGACGTTGGCACCGCATACACAGAGGCGTCTGCAGCTGAGCAGGGGTATCGCCCCAGTTACATCGTACCACCGTTTGGTTTAGAAGAGCCGGGGTATGTGTGGGAAATGCTTAAAGCCCTCTATGGCAGACCGGACGCGGGCCGCAAATGGTGGCAGTACAAGCTAGTCCCGTTTTTAGAAAGTTTAGACTTTACGGCTCATGTCGCTTTTCCTTGTTTCTTTTGGCGTTGGCTAACCGGTAAGGATAAGCCTGACTTTGCTTTCGTACACGTCGACGACATAATGGGAGCGTTCAGTAGCAAGGAGGTGGAAGCAGAGTTCTTAGCCGCCGGTAATAAGGCGTTTAGGGTCTTTAAGCAAGAGGCTCCGACCGGGGTGGTAGGCCTGAACATAGAAGACAAGGAAGACTGTCGACTAGGCCGTACGATCAAGATCTCCCAGGAAGATGTCATCAAAGAGGCAGTTGAGAAGCTCCAGTGCACCGGTTTAGCTACAGCCGATTCGCCGTGGTTGATGCCGGGGGTACGAGCCGGGAAGCAATCAGTGCTAGAGCAGTTCTCGCCGCAGCACATCGTAGGTGTCCTCTTATGGACACGCATCACTCGGCACGAGGTTTTGGGCCCATTAGGGGAAGTGGCCACCCATGCCTCCAAGCCTGAGTTGTTCAATTATCAGCAAGCCGAACAGGTCGTACGGTACCTTAATGGTACCCGATCTAAAGGCATTCGCTTCACCAAGGCGAACGGCACCCGCTTGATGTCCTGGGCGGACTCAAGTTGGAAGGGTACAGCCGAAGATCGCCGTGCCCGCCTAGCGGGATTTCATTTCTTTCTTTGTGGCTCGGTGCTACCATTCTGCCTCAAGCGGAACGTGTCCGTGGCCCTGCCCAGTGATGCGACCCTGAGAGCGCGAGTGGAGGCAAAGGCGAGCGCGACACAGGACGAGCTGGTGGCGACCGCGACCGGGTGCGGCGAGCTGGAGAAGGTGGCGGATGGCAAGTGTCTGGTGCCGGCCGCGCTGGAGGCGTCCTCCTGCGAGGCGGAAGTCTACGCGATGGTGGAGGCATATCACGGCCAGGATAAAATATCTAACTTTGTGCAGGGCATCGCTGGGGGACGGGTCGCAGACGCGCTGGGGCCGTACGGGTGGGGGCAGCCCCCATCCTGTACGGCGACAACCAAGGCGCCCTGGACCTCGCGGATACAAATGCGTTTTCTAGGAAGCTCGGGCACGTGGATCTGCGCTGAGCCATCGTCAACCAGAAGGTGGACGCGGGTCTAGTCGTCAACGAGAAGGTGGCGTCAGCGGACAATGTGGCCGACGTCAACACCAAGCAGTCGCGTGGGGAGCCCTACCTCTGACTGGTGCGGCCAGTGGCGAGCGACTAGCTTCGTCTGCGGCGGGGTGGCGCGCGCTCGCTCGCAGTGGGACTTCCTTGAACGTTAGGAATTTCAACCCGTGGACTCTGGATAGGACTCTGGATAGGATAGAACTCTGGATAGAGTAGAACCTTCGATTGGTACCCGATTGCAAGGGGATAGATTTTAGTAATTAGGCGACTAGATTGCCGAACTCCACAAGCTGTGGAGATGTAGGCTAGCGCCTCTGCTTGCATTGTTAGTCATATATATTGTGCACGGTTGTGATGATTGCGCTTTAGTTGTTAACAGTGTAGCTATATTGCCGAACTCCACAGGAGACGTAGGGTAGCTCACTTTGCGCTTGGCTTATTTGTGTAACCTAGTTATTAGTTGCGCGTTGAATTGTGGACACTGACTCGTAAGGGAATATAATTAAGGGTGAGCATTGGACAATTTATTAGACACTTCCTCCTCAACTACGTCCGTATTGCTATTCAGTGGTACGTTAGCTTTATTCGTTACGGTTAGTAGTATTATTAGTTATTAATAGTCATTTAGAGTATCTTTTCTTGTACTGGTGGCACTAGCTTTTTACCATTATCATTATTACTCATATCAGGCCGTTTCGTGTGTCATTTTCTAGAGGTACATCTTTTTTGTGACGTCGTCAGTTGGACTGGCGGGAATTATTCAGTATTGTTAAATTCTTTTACGTGGGAAGCAGTTGGCCGGTAGGAGGGGGACGCCCCGAGTTCCGGTCACCGTTTGTATAAGTCGCGAGGGTTTTCTCCCAACGGTTGGTTTAGACATTCCAGAAAATAAGATGAATTACTAGGCTTAATAAAGGTAATAGTATGGAAATACTAAAATTAAGTATTGAAATTAAGTAATAGTGACAAAAATGCAATTGATTGCATCCGTCACGAGTCTATTATCAAGTTAATAATAACTTAAGATAAAATTATTAGTATAGTATATTACTACTTGACTAAAACTGAATTAATAATTCTATGGGAATAAAGCACATTCCCTGCAGGCCAAAACACCACTCTAATTATATATATCTATCACACGTCGGCTCTGCCGGACCCGAAATCTTAATAGTTAGTGGGCCGGCCGTATCTGAGTAACATTACTTAGATCCGGCCAGTCACCATGTTATTTGGCGCTCTGCGCTGTCTTCGTTTCTTACCGATATTAAAGCTTGTTTAAGTACTGCAAACTGTGTTTAGTGTGAGTTCCAGATCAGTATATTTAATATAGTGGTCTAACATATTGTACGTGTGAGACCTCTTAACATTATTGACAAATCATAGTATAAATATCATACGAGCCTTGAATTCGCTGCCGTGCCAGTAGGTCGTCCGCAGTCACTGGGTCACACGTCCTTCAAGTTGCAAATGCTCCACCTTTTACATACCAAAAATTGACAAGACCTACAAGCAACAACATCCTCTCATGATGAGGTAGCTCGACAGTGATAATTCACTGTACTACTTTTGCAATATGATGTTTCTAATAGTTTCTTGTTATTCTTGTGTGAGTCCTTGCGAGTAGAGAGACCCCCGCCATCTTGGCGCCGGAGTAGAACGTGAGCCCACAGTTCGCTAGGCCTGTCAACCCACCCTGCAAACCAGCGCAAATTCTTAAGTCGCTCTGCAGAAGGAGGAAAGAAAGATAGAAAGAAATAAAGAAATAAAGGCAGAAAAAAAGAAAGAAGGGGAGAAAAGAAGGAAGGGAGGAAGGAAGGAAGGAAGGAGGGAGGAAAAAGAAAAAAAGAAAGGACGAAACAAAAAAAAGGAAAAGACGAAGAAGAGGAACGAAAATAAAAGAACAGGAGGAAGAAAAAAAAAGAAAGAAAGCAATAGACAAACAAACAAACAAAAACAACTTCCCCCCCCCCCCTCTCTCTCTCAATATATATATATAATATACATATATATATGCTCTGACAGTGCGCTTCCGTGTGTATATGCCTGTGTATGTATTATAATAGGGGTGGCTCTAGGTGGGTGTTGACATAAATGACAACAGCAGCAAGGCCCGGGAAATTTTCAAGGAGATAACCAGAAAATCCAAGGACGAAAAGAACGCTGAAAGGAGACAGACAGCGACATTATAAAGGCAGTTTCTACATGCTTACCAAGAGAGCCCCGATTTCACGTCCTTTGGCTCCACCCTTGGCATAACCTGCACGAAGCAGCACGTGAAGTGGACCATAAAGTCCGACACGAGGCAAAGCAAAAAAATATGTAAACGCATACAAAACAATCCACAGGCATGATAACGAATGCCTCCTCTATCCACACTCGTACAGGGTGAACACTTTGACGAGCAGCTAGAGGTCTGGTAGTGTGTGTATGTGTATGTGTGTATGAGAGAGAGAGAGAGAGAGAGAGAAAGTGTGTGTGCTTGTATGCGTGCGTGAGTGTGTGTGTGTGTGTGTGTGTGTGTGTGCGGTAGATTTGCGAGACCAGCAGCATACAGCCAACGCCCCACAGCGAAGGTCAGCCCTGCAGGATCAAACACGGACCAGGCGCTGAGAAAGATAAAGTGGAGGGATGAGAGACCATGCGTACATAAACAAGTACAACCATGCATGCGTACTTGAAAAAACATGTAAGAAGTGCCCACATGCATATCCATCCAGAAGTGCGAAGATACATGCATATAGACAGCAAAAACGCTCAAGCTTACACTTAAGGCAAACCTACCATGCTAAATTGACTGTATATGCTTATTACATACGTATTTATGTGAATATATATGCATGTCCAAAATCTGTCCATGGGTGAATAGTTCCAGCACACACGGAGTAATACATGCATGTGATGTGCATACATGCATATGTGCTCATGTATTTTCCCATGCATTATTGTCTGCCGTTTGCAGATATATGTATGCATGGTTCAGGTGTGAACATAGTCACCAAATCCGGAGGCCACTCTTGGATATTGGATCCCCGCCAGCAGCAACGTCTAAGCATACATAGCCATCCATGCGTACATAGAAACTCGCGCATAGCAAAGACACACGTACATACATACATTCACATGTATGTATGTATGTATGTATGTATGTATGTATGCATGTATGTATATGCATGCATGCATGTATGTATGTATGTATATATGTATGTATATATGTATGTATGTATGTATGTATGTATGTATGTATGTATGCATGTATGTATGTAAGTCTGGTATGTATGTATGTGTGTATGTATGTATGTATGTGTATGTATGTATGTATGTATGTCATGTATATATATCTCTGTGCGTGCTGCGATACCGCCATAGTGGTTGCCATGGACTCCACTGCACACAGCAAGCACACAGCTCG